>SNQJ01S0146911.1:3842-23839 GCA_010110895.2 Picea sitchensis | reverse complement strand
AGAAGCCACCGTCAGTTCTCTCATACTTACCGGGTACCTCGAAGGTCCAGGCGGTCGACCAAACACTTACAGTCCGAGGGATATCCTTCGTACCCTTAAAGAGAACTTGGTCATGGCCCAGAATAGAATGAAGCAACAAGCAGATCAAGGTTGCTCGGAACGTCAATTTGTAGAAGGGGATCAGGTGTTTCTGCGGCTGCAACCATATAAGAAAACTTCCCTCAAGGCCGAGCAATGTCAGAAGCTAGCACCTAAATTTTATGGCCCTTACACAGTTCTAAAGCATGTGGGACAAGTCGCATATCAGTTATCGTTGCCCAGTCAGTCGAAGCTACATCCTGTTTTTCATGTTTCCTGCTTGAAGAAGGTGATTGGAACCAGGTGCCAACTTCAAACCAACCTTCCATAGTTAGCTGAAGAAGGATCCATTTGGCTACAACCAGAAGCAGTTTTGGACCAGAGGGAGCATCGCCTGCATCAGAGAACCATCAAAGAAGTGCTAGTACAGTGGAAAGATATGACTCCAGCAGATGCCACTTGGGAACCAACTACCATTCTGCAGCAGTTTCCACATCTCAAGCCTTGAGGACAAGGCTATTTTTAAGGGGGAAGACATGTTAAGGTCCTAACCCACACATAGGTAGATCAATGTATTCAGATTTAATAAAGGTCAATATTAATAATACCTTTCAATAAAATAGAATAAGGCAGATGTAAGAAGACCTAATAGAAGCTTCCGCTTCTAGAAGGATCTTCCTCTAGATGATTCTCTTAATAGACATAGTTAGTATAAATAAGGGTAGAGGGTATGAAGAATCGTAGCTTGGATATTATTGTAATAGAGTGCTTCTCGACTGGAGGTTGCCCCCTCGAAGAGGCCTGTGAACATTGCTATCTGATTCAAAGTGCTATTTCTGTTGCTATTTTGTATATCATTTCTGTGTATTGTGAAGATTATGCTGGATATTTTTACTGTTATTCTGTCATTTCTAGCATTTCGTTTCTGTTCTGCATATTTTATATATTTGGTATCTTTCAAATTGAGCCATAGGTCTTGTAAAGGTCTAGTGGACCTGGTAGGGTCCTAAGGATGCGACATGGGAGCATGAGGACGCTATGTGGGAAAAATACTAGCATCTTTTTGAAGATTTTGGAAATCTTGTTGATGTTGTGTAAAGAATTGCACTGAGGACAATGAAAAAATAAGGTGAGGGGATTGTAATATCCCCAAGGACAAGTCCCTGTTGTAACTAAGAATTGTAATTATGTTTATAGGCTAGTGATCCAAGTGTATATAATCTGGTGGGATTATGTGTTTATTAGGCTAGAGAGCCTAGGTGTTAAAGGCCAGGAGCCTGATTTTGTATATGTAATTATGCAGATCATTAATAAAATATAAACAATGTTGCATGCAGACCGACCACGAAGAAAGAGTGATGGGGGACTAAGCTTCCACAAGGTTGGGTAAGGGAGGAGGCTAAGTTTCTGTACCTAGGGGCTAAGCTAGGGGGCTTACCTCTNATTATTATTTCCTAAAAGGATAAGGTGGTCAATTGAACAAGTGTTGTCCTAAGTTTCTAGAAAAGGAGTGTATGAAAAATGGAGTGCATGCAGCTCTAGGAAGACAGATGTCGAACTGGGTGCATGCAAATAAAAATGATGATTCAGTTGTGTTTGGGGTCATTTACTCCAACCTCCATGTGATTTCAATGGTCATTCATCCATCCAGAGTCTGAACCTTTTTTTCCTATGCAATCGATCTCTACGTTGTTTCATAGTCATGAACCAAGTGAGAACCCATGGGAAAAATGACGGACTAAGACACATCTTCCATGAAGCCTGCACATCCAATATATGTCTATGTTCTGTGTGTGTGTCATAATTGTTGGTTGTTGCAACCAAACAATTCCTCGACTGAGGGTTTCTTGATGTCGTCAGTCATTCATTGTTGAGCCATATTATGGTCCTCCTTCTGTTGGAATGGAGCTGAAGAAGCAGGTTGTCAAGCCTATGTGAAACACTCTCTCCAGGTGAAGGAGGTGGTTATGGTTGAAGGGGTAGGTTGTTAGGCCTATGAGAGAATCTCTTCAGGTGAGAGAGTGTGCGGAGGAAGTGAGAACTCCTGGACAGGTTCCTGTAGCTTCGATAGATATTAGAGAATTATGGTCCAACCCATTGTTGTATCCCAAGGAAAGGGAGGCTTAGCATATGAAGGAATATCTTTGTGATAGTGAAGGTGTATACTCTTGGGGTGGGATGAGCATGTGGGGAATGAGAGTCTATGAGTAGTGGACATAACTGGATCTTGGGAGATAATACTTCCTCATAAACTGTGTGTCTTCCTATTGACCTTGCCTAGCCTAGGATTCCCTTTCATAGTGGAACTTAGTCCCCTCTCGGGGGTGATCTACTTCTGAGAGTGATGAGCAGTGAGATCTAAGGCTACGAGGTTTGTGGAAGTTCTGCATGCAGTTGATGGTGTTACACCAGTTTAAAAGATAAGTATTAATTCCATAATTAATTTATATTTGATGCATGTCTGTGTCTTGAAATGTTATCATGTATTTCATTGCAAGTTTGAATTGTTGTTAATTTTGTTTAAGTCTGTATGAAAACAGTAAATCCATGTTAAATATGTTAATTTGATTTAATGCATATTATTTATAAATATATGTGTATATGTTCCACATAGTAGCATTGCCTGACAGTGGGGATGATGGTCGGGGATGTTACAGGAGAGGTTTCACCTGAAGACGATGGATTTTTTCCATGTGTCCTTCTCGATATGATGGTCTAGATATTCTTTTCTCCCATCGACTTCCTTTCGGAGTGTTAGGACTCCAAACTTCCTGACTCTTACCATGTTTTCTTCGCAATGGAAGCTTGCGATCTACTTCATCCTTCGAGACTTCAGGATTTTGTCACACTCCACACATGGAATCCTCTAAAGTGAATTTTCTCGAAGTATCAGATTTGTCAAAACGTATCTCCTAGAAACCAATGGCCTGGATCTACATCAACCTTCCTCTCTTCGATGATTTCACTTTCTCCTTGTCCACAAATTTTTTTATGTTCTTTCACTCCGGAGTTATGGATCTTACGCCACCTGTCCCTCTAGATGATGGACAGTCCCTGGCCTCTTCATGACCTCAACAAATCCTCTCTCTTGTGTGTACAATGAGACTTAAAAATCATGCGCTTTTCCTAGATCCAATTATCTAGAATGATCTCGCTCCCTCCTAGACAGATCTTGGCTGATAACTTGTGAAACCTTCAGATCTTCACTCCCTTTGAATATTTCCCCACACTATCTTTCTTATATTCACTAAGTTGCAACTACATTATATTCAGTAACAAAACTCCTCCAACAACCTCATTTGGGCATACAATACATCTATTTATACAAGAGGGTTCCTAGGGTCCTTCCCCGACTATCTATATTCTTGAAGAAAAACATTACAGCTACTTAAGTTCCATTACATTAAAGTATAGGAGTGAAAATCGCATATCACTTGTGATCATTCAATCCCAAGCGTTTTAATCTTTTTTAGTTTTCAATTAGTTCAATAAAGATTTGCAGGAAACACCATCATTTAAGATTCTGAAATGATTCAACAGTGCACTAAGGTGTTGAGTTGTGATGCAGACCCCCATTCTCTCCTAAAGAGCCTGCGACCTCCTGGGGAAGGATATTAATCTCTTGAGTTGGATTAGATCTTTCAGACCTTCAATGGACTTGGAACGCTTTACACATGTCCCTTTTTTCCTTTTATCCACAGGTCCTATGGAACCTGCAGGCCCCTTCCTTATCACTTTTACAAACTCTGAGTTTCTGGGCGCTATCTCCTTTCTTCTCGTCCCCCTCGTTCACACAACCTTGGGCTATGGTCTAGGGCTAAGCCTCCTAGCACTTAGAAACTTTGGGTTTTGACTACCTTGCATGCAGCTGGTCCCTTTCTACGTGACATCTGAACTGACGGAGTTACTCTGAACTAGATCTACAGCTCACACCCCCTGCGATAACCAATGGTGGTGATCTCCTCGCACTTCGAGACTTCGTGAATTTGGGATTATTGACTCCTTGATACCTTGAATCCTCCGATCTATGAATCCTCGAAAGAACCCATGGCTAAAAACCATGTAACTTTTCCCAGATCTGACGGTCTGGGATGATCTCACTTCCTCTGAATGGATCTATGATCTAGATGGACTTCGGGTTCCATAACTTCGGAAGATTTAATTCCCTCACAAACGGAAACCTCTGAACATGCAAAGTCCAAAGGATTTTGAGGTGTAACCTCCATGTGCCTCTTTGAGATCTAACGCCTGTTCGTGATACTGATTCCTTCCGAAGGGATATCAACCGTCACTTCACAACTTTCAACCTATTTCTCCCTTCCTATTGATTCTTGGTCATTGTCTCTCTTGAGCTTGATTCCGATGCACTCCTTGCAAACTCGAAATCTTTGACGAAATCCACACTTAGGGATTTCTTAAAAGAAATATCTTTATGCACTCCTTATGCTTTGCAGTCCCCTTCTAGACACTTAGTCAGTTCTTTGTCCTAAACAATCCTTCCAAAACTCAGCCTGGTATTCTCGTTATCTCTTCCAAGTTTCACTTCTTGAACGCTTTGACTCCTCAGAGTGCTACTTCAACACTTAGTGGAACTCCGAATCAGTGCACTCCTTGCAACATATTCTTACACAAGACTTAGCTTCTTGCAGGAGACTGTGTATGCCTTGCAGAAGTCCCTTTGCACTCCTTGCAAATGGAAATCTCATGCTATCTCTTCTGAGCTTCTGAGTCAAAACAGACTATGTCACTCCTTGCAATAGATACTCACGTAAGAATTATTTTCTTGCGGTGAATGTTCACACCTTGTAGCAGTCCATTTGCACTCCTTGCAAATGGAAGTTTCATTCTATCTCTTCTAAGATTTTGAGTCGAACCAGACTCTGTCAATGCACTCCTTACGGACTGTATGCACACCTTGCATGAAATCAATGAAGAGAAACAATTGAAACTTATGCAAACACTTCACAGTTTCATATACTCAACAACATAACTCATTCATTCATGAAAGAAAAATAACAGGGAATTGTAAATAGTAGAAACACCATGCATTGGATCAATTTTCCTCTATTATATTCATTCAAATAAAAATGGATACAGCTATAATAAAACAAGAACTAAAAATTCAGCAACAACTAAATCACAACAATCTCCTACTAATTTGCAGTAGACTCATCAGGGCATACAAAACCTCTATTTATCCTAGAGGGTTCCTAGGTTCCCTCTGACTACTCGTCTACTCGAGAGAGAGAAAAAACCTAACTGCTACTTAATTTTCATTACATTAAAGTCTAGGAGTGAAACTCCCAGATAACTCATGATCATTCAACTCCCAAGCGTTTGATCTTCTTTAGTTTCCGATCATTAAAAAAAAAATATTTGCATGAAATGCCAGTAGTTAAGATTATGAAATGATTCAAAGGCATTCTAAGGCACTGTGTTTCCTCTCCATGTGTGCTTGCTGACGATGCTCCTGCATCATACTCCCCTGGATAAAAATTCTTGGACTCATGTCCATGATTTCCTGCACCAACTGTCCATGCTTATGGATATCATCTTCATTTACCCAGTTGGCATCTTCTACTGGGTGTCCCTTCCACTTGACCAAATATTCAAAATAGGTCTTCCTCCCGGTCTTCCTTCCAATCCTCTGGTCAACGATCTTCTCCATTTGTTGTTTTTATGCTATCGACATCTGCTTCTCCCACTGAACCTTTTCTTGATTTTCTGGTCTCTATGTGTCATATTCCATGTAAGGATACAGGTCTAATATGTTGAATATGGGTGATATACCCACATCATTTGGTAGCTCAATCTCATAGGCATTTTCATCAAACTTACTTAAGATTTTACATGGTCTTATATTCTTCATTTTCAACATGTCATATGTTCCCCTTGGGAACATTTATTTATTGAGATGTGTCAGAGCCTTATCTCCTACTTCAAATTTAATCTCTCTAGGATGTTTATCAACTCTGTGCTTGTACTCTTGGCTAGATTTATGCAAATTCTCTTTCATCTGGCTATGGAGCTTCTGCATTTTTGTAGAAACACCTTCTGCTCCAATGCTTCTGATCTCACTCTATCCCAAGTATCTCAATTTAGATACTCCTCGTGGCTCTGTTCCATACAGTATTTGGAATGGGCTCTTTCCAGTGCTCCTGTTTGGTGAGTCATTGTATGAAAATTATGCTTGTGACAAAATCTGATCCCATTGACTATGATGCTCAGTGACTAGACTCCTCAATAATTTTTCCAAACTTTCGTTCACCACTTCAGTCTGTCCATTTGTCTGAGGGTGATAAGATGACCTGAAGGGAAAATCTATCCCCATATTCTTCCATAGTGTTCTCCATAAATTACCAACGAATTTGGTATCTTTGTCTGAGACAATACTTTTGGGTAATCCAAGAAGTCAAACAACTTCCTTGAAAAATAAATTTGCAACATGTATTGCATCACTATTCTTCTGGCATGGGATAAAGTGTTCCATATTTCAAAATCTATCCACCACCAAAAATATGGAAGAACATCCTCTTTATCTTCTTGGTAGTCCCAACACAAAATCCATGCTTATTGAATCCCAAGTCCTCTTTGGTATTCTCAATGGTTGATACAATCCAATATTCTTTCTTTTTCCTTTTGCATGTTGGAACATTCTACATCTGTTCACAAACTTGATCACTTACGTTCTCATACCTGGCCAATAGTATGAACTGATCAACTATGCAAATGTTTTATCATGGACGAAATTTCCAGCCAATCCTCCACTATGATTTTCCTTCAAAATGTTATCCCTCATTGAGAATTTTGGTATGCACAACTGATTTCCCTTGAACAACAATCCCTCTTGAATCATATACTTTGTCCACTGGCTGCTATCTCTCAGCACAGGATTTGTACATACTTTGTATGCTTCCCTGAAATATGGATCATCAAAATACATATCCTTAAGGTGTTCAAACCCCAAGGTCTTGACCTGAAATTCCTGCAGAATCAGACATCTCCTGCTTAATGCATCAACGACTTTGTTAGCATTTCCAGAAATATTTTTTATGACAAAGGTAAAATTATGCATAAACTCAATCCACTTTCCAGGACTCTGAATCCATTTTTCTTGTCTGGTTATGAATTGTAAAGTTTGGTTATCGTTGTACAAGAAAAATTCCTTTCGAACAAGGTAGTGCCTCCGCTTCTTAAAGGCTTGAATTATGGCATACAATTCTTTATCATATGTGGAGTAATTTCTCTTAGTCTCATTCAACTTCTTACCGAAATATACAACATGCCTATTATCTTGGCTCAAAACTTCTCCAATCGCAACTCCACTTGCATCACATCTCACTTGAAATGTCTTCCCAAAATTTGGAAAGACCAAAATTGATCATTATATTATCTTCTCTTTCAATATATTGAAGCTCCTCTCAGCCTCCTCTGTCCATTTAAAAGATCTATGCCTTTTCTTCACTGTGTCCATCATTGGTGCACAAATTCCTCTAAAATTTCTAATGAACTTCCTAGAGAAACTTGCTAATCCATGGAAGCTTATGACTTCAAACATACTCCTTGGTCATGGCCACTCTTTGATTTCTTTCACCTTCTCTGGATCCATCTTCAATTCATTTGAAGAGATCACAAAACCCAAGTAAATCAGTTATGTCTTCATAAAAGAGGAATTATTCATATTTATCAACAACTTATCCTATTGTAGTCTCCTCATCACTAATGTCAGATGTCTCAAATGCTCCTCTTTAGTCTTGCTAAAGACCAGTATATCATCCAGATATACAACCACAAACTTGCCAATGAAATCTTTCATTGTTTCATTCATCAACCTCATAAAAGTACTCGGGGAATTTGTTAAGCCAAATGGCATAACAAGCCACTCATACAACCCTTCATTTGTCTTAAAGGTTATTTTCCACTCATCACCTTCTTTCATCCTTATCCTTTGATATCCACTTTTCAAATCTATCTTAGAAAATAAATTTTCTCCACTTAAATAATCCATTAAGTCATCCATTCCTGGAAAAGGAAATCTATACTTGATGGTGATCTTGTTTATGGATCTCAAGTCTGTACACATTATCGATCCTCCATCCTTCTTTAGACTCAACACAATTGGTACTACACATGGAATCAAGTTTTCTCTGACCAAACCCTTGTCTAAGAATTCCTGGACTTGGTTCGTTACCTCCTCATTCTCTTGAGGTTTCAATCTATATGCTGCTTTGTTTGGAAGAATTTCTCCTGGTATAAAATAAATATGATGGTCGATTCTTATGATGGGTGGCAATGAGTTAGGCAACTCATCCACTACTATGTCAGAAAAATTCTCCAACATCTCTTGAATTTCCTCAGGCAAATCATCCATCGAAGTACTTGTAAGGATAAATCTAGGTTTCCTGACCACAACAAAGTGCATCTCCTATCCCTTCTTGACTTCACTCAGGAATTCCTTACCACTCATGAGAAGTATGCTTGTGTTGGATTCCTCTTTTACTTTCTTATCCTCTATTGACAACAATATGTGTGTCCTACGATTATTCTCCAAGGTGTAAGTATTTTTTTCCCATCATGAATGACATTTATGTCAAACTTCCGTGGTCTTTCCAACAAAACACGACATACATTCATGGGAATTACATCGCACATGATTTTATCTCTATATCCTCCTATTTTAAGCTCAAAGAGGCATTGTTTAGTGACCATTACCTGGTGTCCTTTCTGCAACCATGAGACTTTATATGGATTTGAATGTGCAATTGTCTCCAACTCTGATTTCTCCACCATATCTATGGATACTAATTTATCATTTCTCCCACTATAAATTATCACCTTGCATACTCCGTCTTTACTCTTGCAAGATGTCTTGAGTAGATTTTCCCTCTACACTGGCTTTTTAATTTATGGATCTAGTTTTAAGAGAACCTTCCTCAACATGAGGGATTTTCCATCATCTACACCTTCTTCTTCAACATCCCTTTTCTTGCTTTCGAAATGTGATCTTCACCTCCTGCTTCTTTCTTTTTCTCGGGACATTCCCAAGACATGTGTCCTATCTTTCCACAGGAATAAAACCTTACTTCTCCTCCTCCCCTTCTTCCTCCTCCTCTAGAAGAAATTATTCCACCACTTTATCTTCTTCGGGAACTTCCTCCTCTTTTTGAGTGTGGTTTCCCTGTCTCACCTTTGGCTTTATGTTCCTCGTCATGGGAAACTCCCTTGCCTTTGTTCGAGCTTCTACCTCTTCCTTGCTGAATTTGTTTTTTGGCCAACTTCTCCTCTGCTTTCAGTGCAATCTAATAAGAATCTTCTACTCTCCTTACCAACATCATGTCGATCTCATCCTGGATTTCATATCTCAAGCCATTTATATATCTGAAAACCTTTTCTTCATCTTTCTCTCTTTGTCTAGCCTTGATATTCAACTTGTAGAACACCTCTTTTTTCTCTTTCATTGTCATACCCTTATGTGTCAGGTTATACAACTTCCTAAGTAGATTTATTTGATAATCTTTGGGCATGAATTTATCCTTCAACTTGGCTACCATTTTTTCCCAATTCTTTATCTTATGTTTTCATTTTCTTCTCCTCTCAACCTATAGTTCATCCCACCATAGTGTTGCATGTCCTTTCAACCTGGTGACAACATGTCTCACCTTTCTACATGAACTCTGAACCAACAGAGTTACTCTGAACCAGATATATGGTTCATGACCCCTTCGATAAACAATGGTGGCGATATCCTCACGCTTCGAGACTTTGTGACTTTGGGATTCATGACTCCTTGATACTCTGAATCCTTCAATATGTGAATCACCAAAAGAACCCACTGCTAACAACCACGTAACATTTCCTAGATACGATGGCCTGGGATGATCTCACTTCCTCTGAATGGATGTACGGTCCAGATGGACTTCGGGTTTCGTAACTTTAGAATATTTTCTTCCCTCACAAACAGAAACCTCTGAACGTGCCAAGTCCGAAGGATTTCGAGGTGTAACCTCCTTGTGCCTTTTTGAGATCTAACGGTTGTTCATGTTCCCGATTCCTTCCGAAGATATCTCAACTGTCACTTCACAACTTTCAACCTATTTCTCCCTTGCTATTGATTCTTGGTCGATGTCTCTCCTGAGCTTGATTTCGATGAACTCCTTGCGAACTCAAAATCTCTGACAAAATATGGACTTAGTGATTTCTTCAAAAGAAATCTCTCTACGTGCTCCTTTCGCTTCGTAGTTTCATTCTCGACACTTAATCGATTCTTGTCCCTGGGAACTCCTTGCAACACCTGGCCTAAGCTTCCTATTATCTCTTGTGAGATTCACTTTTGAAACTCTTTGACCCTTCATAGGGATACTTCGACACTTAGTCGAACTTCGAATATGTGCACTCCTGGCAGTAGATTCTTACGAAAGACTCAACCTCTTGCAGTCAACTGTGCACACCTTGCAATAGTCCCTTCACACTCCTTGAAAATGGAAATCTCATGCTCTCCCTTCTGAGCTTCTAAGTCGAAATAGACTCTATCACTCCTTGCAAAAGATTCTCATGCAAGACTTAGTTTCTTGCAACGACTGTGCACACCTTGCAGCAGTCCCTTTGCACTCCTTGCAAATGGAAGTTTCATGCTATCTCTTCTGAGATTCTGAGTCGAACTAGACTCTGTCAATGCACCCTTAAGGATTGTATGCACACCTTGCATGAAATCAACGAAGAGAAAAATTGAAACTTATCCAAACACTTCACAGTTTTATATACTCAACAACATAACTCATTCATTCATGAAAGCAAAATAACAGGGAATTGTAAATAGTAGAAACACTATGCATTGGATCAATTTTTATTTGTTATATTCATTCAAATAAAAATGGCTACAGCTATGATAAAACAAGAACTAAAAATTCAGAAACAACTAAATCACAACAATCTCCTACTAATTTGCAATAGCCTCATTTGGGCATACAAAACCTCTATTTATCCTAGAGGGTTCCTATGGTTCCCTTCGACTACTCGTCTACTCGATAGAATTTTTTTTTTTATCTGCTACTTAATTTCCATTACATTAAAGTCTAGGAGTGAAACTCCCAGATCACTCATGATCATTCATCTCCCAATCATTTTATCTTCTTCAATTTATGATCATTCCAAAAAAAAAAAATTGCAGGAAACACTAACGGTTAAGATTCTGAAATGATTCAAAGGCACACTAAGGCACTAAGTTGCCTTTCCACGTGCTTGTTGATGATGCTCCTACATGAATTTGTCTCTCCACGTGTGATTTTTGATGATTCTCCTACATCCATTTCTCTGTGTATACTACTACTACCAGTCGGAGTGCGCTATGAACCTTCATTGGGCACAGATGCTCTACCCTCATCTCGATATAGGTTGTTGATCAATGCCTCTGACATCCTCTAGAAGGATCTCATCATACCTACCACATCTCCCACAATAACCTGCTCCTGATTGGTGGTTTGTTCTTCTCCCTTGGGATTATACCCTTCTGGTGTGGATACTATTGGAGGTGTCACACCTCTTTCTCCAGCACCATATCATCTACTTCCCGTGGGTCCTCTAACCATGATTACCTGCATGTACAATTTCAAAATTTAATTAACGATATAATTTTAATCATTTAGTTAGCACAATGGAAGGAGTAATGGTCCAATGTCGCAGGGTTGAACCCGCTCTGATACCATATGTAACATCCCCTCCATTATGACATCAATTATTGAGTACAGTAGAGATTTTTTTTTTTGATCGTTTAACACTACTTCTAGAACATTTTAACTAGTAACACAATAATGAGCTTATACAAAATTCATTACTTCTCTTGATTAAGATTTCACAAATTGCTTCTTTTAGTTAAATCTGAAGTGATAGTATTGAATCATAAAATTGTAATTTATTCAATATACACATCGCGTACTAAATCCTTAATTCTAAAGTTGTTAGAAACAAGACATTGATATCATTCATAAATATACTATAAAAAAGTCAATTTGAAATATGTATATATCATTAAATGAATTTGATAATAGCTCATTTAAGTCAGATGATTCATATGTTCTTATTTAATTTAAAAACATTAATGATCGACAACCATGTAAATACAATAATGAAACTGATATATATATTCCTTGATGTAGACTATTAATCTATAATCATTGACAAAATAGTTTAAATTGAGTCATCGATTCATAACTTTCTTTTCTTTTATTGACTTATATCTTCATAATAATTTAACTAAGGACATATCTATATATGTTACACTTAACCCAATAAAACATTTAAGTCAACTACTTTGTAATTACATCCAATGAATTTCATTTATATACGTTAATTGATAAGTTTACTCTTAGATGCAAGTAAGATTGGTGTCCCACCAATCTTATATTATTTAATACACTTATATTCATACCAAATATTATAGCATCTTAATATGCAAAATATTATAAACATTGTTATATTTGCCAATGTGAAAACACAAATATCACATAAGACAATCAATAAGAATGCAGACAATGTAACAACCCTAGTTACATAGTAGCTTAAGGTTATCAAGAACAGTTAATTAAATAATTAACTATCCTGATGTGTATTAGTTAAGTAATGATTAACTATTAATAATATTAATTAATTAATTAATGTTTAATACATGTTGATTAATTAATTAATTGATAACTGAACATATTTAATGATTTGGGTAAAGAATTAAAGGATTAATAACTTTAATGTATTTTATTATAAAAATTTACGTATGACACAGGATAGGGTGTTGAATGGAGGGATAAGGTGGGTGGCATTAAATGAAGGAGGAGGCGATGAATGGGGAGGATATGAGGGGGAGGGACATTCGAAAAAGGGGAGTTTTTGGAATTTGGGGAAAGGAGGGCATTTGAGAGCAAAGTATATTTTCTTGTTTGGAGTTTGGGTGAACTGTTGCAGGGGGCACCAAGTTGCTGGGAGTTTTGGGCTCGAGGGCCAGGAATCCTCACAGAATCCTGGAGCTAGGGAGATGGACAGGCTCTGTTCCTAGTTGGCAGGGAGGAAGATTCGGTTTTGGGCAGAGTTTTGGGCAGAGCAGTAGAGAGGACAACCAGAGATCGGGAATTAGCATCAGACAGAGGTATGAATTTCATGAATTCGTTGTGTTATGTGGTTGTTAATTAAATTTAATTTCATGATGTTGACAAATTTAATTTATGATGAATAATAAATGATTATACGTTGATGATTGAATTAATTTCTTCATTCTTTAATTTTAGCTTGTATTTTTATAAGGCTCTGTGGGGACTGAGGCCTTACACATGGTTTCAGAGCCCGGTTTCAAAGATGAAACCTAGGGCTTGACCACCCACATAATTGTCCAAACTGTTCCCTAAAAATAGCTCCTAATCTACAGCCTAGAAACCTTTTATTTACAATTCATAAACTGATGCAGGAGCATCTCTCATGTCAAGCGAGCCATCGCAAAAGCAGGAGACAGCTGGACAAGCCCGCATAATTCCTTTTTGAAATTCACCTTGAGATTATTGCGCAAGTATTTAATGAAGACATTTATGAAAGCGCACTTGTATATTGTAATGGACCTTGAGCGGATAGCTCTCGTCCTTAAGTAGATGAGGCATTTAAGATAGTTAATGTAAAGTAGATAGGAATTTAATTCTAGATTTGATATCTTTAGAGATCGAGAGGGAAACGGGATATAGACACCCTCCTTTGTACATTGTAATTCTATTCTGGAGTAAGCTGAAGAGAAGAGCATGCAGAGAAGTGTATGAAGAACACCCATGTACAGACATTGAATTAATAGAAAATCTTTGATTCAATTCCATGGTTGTGTTATTCTCTGTGTATTGTTGATATTATGCTCATGAATGTTTTCTTCTTGTCATGCATTTTTTTTTATATGCTGTGTATGTGATTTCATAGTTGAATTGGAGTCTGTGAGAACAAGAAGTTAGTTTCAATTGTTTCTCTATCTTGAACCAGAGAATTTCTGCAAGGAGTGCAGTTGAATCGTCCGCAAGGAGTGCGTTGATGGTAGGGTTCAGATAGAGATAACTTTTTCTCTAAGTTCTCAGAAGTGCAGATTTGGTACCAGAGTTGTGCAAGGCATGCGTAGGATAGACGAAGACTTAGAATTGTGATTCTAAGCAAAAGAATTGAAATATTTTTGCTGCAGGAGTGCACAGGATCGAAGACTTCATCACTTAGCCGTGATTGAAGACTTGCCGCAAGGAGTGCGTGCAAGAGTTTCTTCCTGAGAGACCTGAAGTCATAAAAGCTCAGAAGAGATAGACCTTCAAAGTTGTTGAAGGGCAGCAGAGAGAAGTTGCATGAGAAGGTTGAGAAGCAACGTCGTAAGGTTGGCGAACAAGTCTCGTGGAGAGACACTTCTTGCGCGTGGATTACGCAAGGAGGAAAGTGGATGGTCAGTATTATTCGTGGGGAATCCGTGAGTTACCGTGGATCATTGGATCTCTCAGCATTGCATAAGGTTATATCGTAAGTGTGGAGAGGCTAGAAGTTCAGGCGGAGTGGAGCCGTTGATCCAAGTCCATTCGGGGCCCTTGGATCCATCGCGAGATCGACTATCGGGTCATCACGAGAAAAGAGCAGAAGATTAGGCAGCGGGTGTCGCGATAGTGCGAGAAGTGAAGTCCTGATGATTGCATGGATAGTGTGGGCCACAACAGGGTGACATGGGAAGTGACGCGAGATATTGGAGATTCGACGTCTCAGGTTTTGGGAGTCGAGGTAGGAGTCGTTTGAGCTCGCGAGTGGCGAGATCACGAGGAAGCAAGATCGCGAGTCTCTTATTTTCGGCTTATCACATATCGGAGATTGGGGATCCAATTGTTTAGGGTCGCGAGTTGCGACACACGATAGAGTGAAGTCCCGACAGTGGGGAAAGAAAGTCAGTGGTTGACTGGCGCATCGGGTCTCGAGGGTTTGAAGACCTAGAGAATTGATAGTGAATTCGCGAAGCCATGAAGTCTCGATCCTCTGAGTGAAGAAAAGGGGATTGAATAAGGAAGAATCTGTGGGTAGACATTCCAATAAGGAAATAGAGGAACATTTACGTTCTTCAGGCCGAGAGAGGAAGGAAGGTCCTGGAGAAGCGATCGTGCTCCGAGGAGTGCGCTCATGCATCAAGTCGTATCAGAGAAGGAATTCTTTTCTTTCTATAGTAGAGAAGAAGATATTACATCATGCTTCCCAGAAGAGAAATACAGTCACCAGACGCAGAAGACAGGGAGGTGTGAAGAAGAGGTAGGCCAGCAGGAAATCTAGAAATGGAGCGGCAGATGAGAGATCTCCGAGAAAGGCTTGAGGAGATGGAGACAACACAGAGACACGGAGTTGGTGCAGGGGATCTTAGAGATTTCGAGGTTGAAGAGGAGGCTGGACATGAAGAAGAAGTCACCGCAGAAGATGCATCAACCGAGCGGTTGATCAAATCCATTGCCAGGATGGGTGCGAAGGCGAAAATGGATATTCCCATATATGAGGGGAATCTGGATGCAGAAGAGCTGCTAGATTGGATTAGGGCTCTTGAAAAATACTTCGATTATGAAGATGTGGAAGAAGATAAGAAAGTCAAGCATGAAGTTACGCACTTAAAAGTACATGCAACATTGTGGTGGGACGAGCTACAAGCTGATAGACACTGCAAAGGAAAGCAAAAGATCAAGAGTTGGGATCGAATGATTGCGAAGATGANTCAGAGTAGGTCATCGAGAGAGCAATGATGAGAAGGTGGCTAGATACCTGAATGGCCTGAGATACAACATTCAGGATGAACTAATCATGATAACCATCTGAACGGTGGAAGATGCTTACCAATTGGCTCTGAAAGCTGAGGAGAAGCTGAGATGAAAGAAAGGACAGCGAGGGCGAGGCAGAAGCCAGCCCAGAGGCAAAGCAGTTTCCCAGGATAAATATCAGAAGCCCAAGGAGGAGTGGAAGAAACCTCAGGGTAAAGTTGAAAGAGGTGGAACCTCACAGCGAGGACAGCCATATGTAGAACAGAGAGGACAACAGATTGATCAGTGAGGAGATTATGTTGATGCAAACACTCTTCCTCGTACTAGAGGACGAGGTAGAGGAAGAGGAGGAGTTATCACATGTTTTACATGTGGGAAGAATGGGCACAAGTCTTATGAGTGTCCAGAGAAAAATAAAAATGCAGGGGAAACTCACATCGCAGAAGCGCAGAGGCGTGGTGCTGAGACGAAAGATGCAGAAGGCGAAAGATCACTTGGGATGTATAAAGTCCTTTTGACACCCGAGAAGGAGGTGGAAATCTCAGTGCAAAGGACCAGACTATTTAGAACATCTTGCAAGACCAAGGACAGGAAATGCAAGGTTATAGTTGACAGCGGTAGCACAGATAATCTCATTTCAACCGAGATGGTAGAGAAGCTGGAGCTGGAGACGACTGATCATCCCAGTCCATACAGGGTTTTGTGGCTACAGAAAGGACATCAGGTAACTATTACTAAGCAATGCTTGGTTGAGTTCAAGATAGGGGGATATAATGATAAGATCTTGTGTGATGTTATTCCCATGGATGTATGTCATTTATTGCTGGGTAGACCATGGAAATATGACAGAAATGTGATTCGTGATGGGAGAATGAACACATATACTCTGGAGAAGAATGGGAGAACCCATACGCTGCTTCCGATAAAGGATAAGAAGGTGAATTTGGAAGTAAGTAATACGATACTTCTCATGAGTGGGAAGGAGCTTCTTATAGAAATGGAGAAGAAGAAAGATCCACAATTCTTTGTTGTCAGAAAGTCGAGGATTGTTCTGACTAGCACAAGAGTAGATGATTTGCCAGTTGAGGTTCAGGAACTACTGGAAGAGTTCGCTGACATCATTGTGGATGAATTACCTCATTCGTTGCCACCAATAAGAAGTGTGAGTCATCACATAGACCTCATACCTGGAGCAAGTTTACCAAATAAAGCCACGTACAGGTTGACGCCGCAAGAAAATGAGGAGGTCAAGAAGAAGGTCCAATATTTGATGGACAAAGCATTAGTCAGGGAGAGCTTGAGTCCATGTGTTTTTCCGACAGTACTCAGTCCGAAGAAAGACGGAGGCTGGAGGATGTGTACCGACTCAAGGGCGATCAACAAAATAACCATTAGATACAGGTTTCCACTGCCGAGAATGGATGATCTGATGGATTGCCTGAGTGGGGCAAATTATTTTTCAAATATAGATTTGAAAAGAGGTTATCATCAAATTCACATGAGGGAAGGCAATGAGTGGAAAACAGCGTTCAAGACAAATGAGGGTTTATACGAGTGGCTAGTCATGTCGTTTGGCTTGACAAATGCACCAAGTACTCTTATGAGGTTGATGAATGAAGTCCTAAGGGAGTTCATCGGAAAGTTCATCATTGTTTATTTGGACGACATACTGATTTATAGTAAATCAGAGGCTGAACATTTGAAACATTTGGCCATTGTGATGAGAAAGTTACAGCAGGAGAAGCTGTTGATAAATATGAAGAAGTCCTCATTTATGAAGACAGAGCTCATTTATTTGGGTTTTGTTATTTCGGCTAATGAGTTGAGGATGGATCCAAAGAAGGTGGAAGTAATCAAAAATTGGCCATCACTGAGAAATGTGTTCGAGGTGAGAAGTTTCCATGATTTGGCTAGTTTCTACAGAAAATTCATTAGGAATTTCAGTGGAATTAGCGCAGCGATGATGGACACAGTGAAGAAGTGGCATAAGACTTTTTATTGGACAACTGAGGCTGAGAAGAGCTTCAATCTTTTGAAGTGAAAGATCACGGAGCGACCAGTGTTGGTGTTGCCATATTTTCAGAAGACGTTCCAGGTGAAATGTGATGCCATTGGGTATGCCATAGGAGCGGTCTTAAGTTAGGAAGACAGACCAGTCACATATTTCAACGAGAAGCTGGATGAGGCGAAACTAAAATACTCCACGTATGATAAAGAATTTTATGCTATCATACAAGCGTTGAAGAAGTGGAGGCATTACTTGATCCCAAAGGAATTTGTACTATACAGTGATAATCATGAATTGCAGTTTGTGACTCAACAGGAGAAGTTGAGTCAGAAACATGTAAAATGGGTAGAGTATATGCAGAATTTCACATTTGTGATTAAGCACATTTTGGGTACTGCTAACAAAGTGGTTGATGCTTTGAGCAGGAAATGTTTGTTGGTGCAGGAGTTTCGAGTCAAAACCTTTGGTTTTGAAAACCTCAAAGACATGTACGCAGGAGATGCAGATTTCGGAGAGGCATATGAAGCAGCTGAGAATCCAGTTCTCAGAGATCGGAGTCCTTGGATAGATTATATGATCCAGGAAGGATTTTTGTTCAGAGGCAATCAACTGTGTATTCCGAATTACTCCATGAGGGAGAACCTGTTGAAGGAGAAGCACAACGGAGGTTTAGCAGGACACTTTGGCCATGAAAAAACATTCGCGAAGTTGAGCGAATTATATTTTTGGTCGGGGATGCGTGAAGATGTTAAGAGGTTTGTTGACAGATGCTGAATTTGTCATCATTCAAAGGGAAGAAAGAAGAATGCAGGTTTTTATCAGCCATTGCCCATACCAGAGAGGCCATGGGAGGAAATCAATATGGATTTTGTATTGGGATTGTCGAGGACACAAAGGGGTATTGACTCTATCTTTGTGGTCATGGACAGGTTTTCCAAGATGGCACATTTTATCCCATGCCAGAAGACCAGCGATGTGATGCACATCAAAAATCTGTTTTTCAAAGAGATCGTTAGACTTCATGGATTGTCGAAAAGTGTTGTTACGAACAGGGACACAAAATTCATAGGGAATTTTTGGAGGATGCTATGGAAGAAGCTAGGAAATAACTTGGATTTTAGTTAAGCTTATCATCCTCATATGGATGGACAAATGGAGGTGGTGAACAAAAGTCTGGGAGACTTGTTGAGGAGCTTGGTGATGGAGCACCATAGCAGCTGGGACAACATATTTCCACAGGCTGAGTTCGCGTACAATGATTCAGTGAATCGGAGTACAGGCAAGAGTCCATTTCAGGTTGTATATGGGATGTATCTGAGAGGAGTTTTTGAATTGCGATATTCAGAACAGACTGCGACTAGCATTTCTAGTGAAGAAGAATTTGCTGAGGTAATGCAAGAACTTCACAGACAGGTGAAGTAGCAACTGATAAATTCAAACCAGGAGTACAAGCGCAGAGCAGATCAACATCAGAGACAACTTCAATTTGAGGTTGGAGATCTGGTTCTGGCACATCTAAGGAAGGAAAGGTTCCCATGGGGAACATACAATAAACTCAAGATGAAGAAAATCGGACCTTGCAGAGTCTTGAGAAAATTCGGAGAGAATGCTTATGAAATTGAGTTGTCGGATGGCATTGGCATATCTCCAATATTTAATATCACAGACTTATATCCATACAAGGCTGGAGAGATAGAGACTGGAACTGAGGAACCAATAATCTAGTGGATGAAGCAATTACCAGTTGCAGAGAAACCGCAGATGGAATGCATACTCGACAAGCGAGTGGGTAAGAAAACCAGGAGAAAATAATACTTTGAGTATCTGGTCAAGTGGAAGAATCACCCAAGGGAGGATGCCAATTGGGAAAGTTAAGCGATGATACAGAAGCATGGACAGACCGTGCAGGAGCTCATGGACAGGAGCCCATGAATTTTTTTCAAGCAAGGGAGTATGATGTCAAGCGAGCTAGCACGAAAGTAGGAGACAGCTGGACAAGCCCGCATAATTCCTTTTTGAAATTCACCTTGAGATTATTGCGCAAGTCTTTAATGAAGACATTTATGAAAGCGCACTTGTATATTGTAATGGACCTTGAGCGGATAGATCTTGTCCTTAAGTAGATGAGGCATTTA
>SNQJ01S0146910.1:13494-23720 GCA_010110895.2 Picea sitchensis | reverse complement strand
CCCCTTAGGGCCTAGGGAAGAGAAACACTTGCCTTGGTACATAATTTAACACGAACTTCAATCAGCTGGTTTATCCTCCTTGTGAGAGGATTCAGTTCTTCCTTCTCGTCTTGCCATAGTTTCATTACTGGAAGTGCTAGGTTTATAGGCAACACTACATCTGTTCCATATACCATTTGAAAGGGAGAAGTACCGATAAACTTTTTGGTGCCTATCTAATTTGCCCACAGAGCGTATTTTAAATGTAAATGCCAATATTTTTTATTTTCGTTTAATACTTTCTTGATTATACTAATTAAACTCTTGTTTGAAGATTCTGCCAGACCATTTCCCTGAGGATAGTATGTTGTGGAATGAACCAACACAATATTATATTTCTGACAGAAACTCACCATTACCATAGACTTAAAAGCCTACACATTGTCTGTGACTATCTTCCTGGGACAACCGAACCTAGACAAAATATTTTCTTCTAAGAAGTCCATAACCACCGAATCAGTAGCCTTTCTTGTTGGACTAGCTTCCACCCATTTGGTGAAATAAAATGTAGCGGTCAAAATCCATCTGTGTTGAGCACTTGAATGAGGATTAATTTCACCTATGAAGTCTAGCCCCCATTGTTGAAAAGGAGCTTCTATCTTGACTGGGACCAATGGCATCGCTGCTAGTTTATGTTTTCCTGCAAAAAATTGGCAAGGGTTGCAAGCTCGTACCTTAGAATTGACATCTGGGAAAAGTTTAGGCCAGTAATAGCCAGCCCTCAAGATTTTATATGCTGTATCCCTCCAAGCATGGTGTCCTCCACAGACTCCTTCGTGAAATTGATTTATAACTTCTTCTGTTTTCAACTCGACCAGACAGACCAAGAGGAAGCCAAGTGGGTCTTTCCAATATAATAGTTTCTCAGAAATACAGTATTTCACTGCATGCAGTTTTAGTGTTCTAGCTTTGGATGGAGACAAGTCAGTTGGACAGTTCAAAGTCAGTAAATATGTTACTATGTCCTTGTACCAATTTGATGATGCGAATTTCTCCTCAATTCTGTTTTTGACTATTTGATCCTCAAGTTCATTCGCATCTAACCATTCTTCCTCCTCCTGAAAACTGTTTATCCCAAGAGCTCTGAAATTGGATTCATCTAAAAGTTTAGCTAAACCTTGCCCCTTTACCAATTTTGTCAGTTTAACTTCCAAGTCGAACTCTTGAATTTTAGCAAGCCATCTTCCTCTTTTGCCATCACTGTCTGCTTGAACCAAAATATCTTTTACAAAACTATTAGGAACATATGCAATCACCTTAGAATGTAAAACATAAGTTCTGAAAGCTTTCAATGCTTTAACCATAGCATATGCTTGCTTCTCCATTATATTATATTTGAGTTCAGCATCTTGGAGACTTTTACTAAAGAAGGCTATTGGTTGTTCGAAACCTTCTTTGTTCTTCTGAAGGAGTACAACAGCGAGTGTGTGTTCAGAGGCAAATGAAAAAATGAGAAAATCTTTAAGATAATCGGGGCTTGCTAGTACCGGTGCCTCACTTATAAATTTTTTGATATGGGCAAAGGATGCTTTAGATTCAGCTGTCCATTTTACTTCACTGTTTTTTCGGAGCATATCTGTAATCAATTTTACAATTTCAGCGAAATTGGGAACAAATCTTCTCAAGAAATTTATTTTTCCTAAAAAGGATTGAATTTCTTTCACATTCCTAGGAATTGTTATTGTATCTATAGCTTCTACTCTTTTAGGGTCAATTCTAATTCCATCTTTAGATACAATGTGACCCAACAATTTGCCTTCTCGCATAGCGAAATGAGACTTCTTAGGATTTAAGGATAGACCAAACCTGTGACATTTTTCAAATGTCTGTTTGAGATGAATTAGATGGTCTTCGTCCGATTTAGAAAAAACAGTAAGGTCAGCCAGATAGATGACTACAAATTTGTCCCATTCGCCAACGAAAGCAATGTCCATTGCGCGTTGAAAAGTAGCACCTGCATTCATCAATCCAAACGACATTTTATCGTACATAAAAGTGCCCCAAGGAGTGGTAAAGGCAGCTTTTTATTTATCGAGATCACTGATGGCAACTTGATTGTAACCTGAAAATCCGTCAATCATTGACATCCTATTAGCTCCTACTACTTTTTCAAGAACATGGTCCATTTTAGGTAGAGGATAATTATCTTTGAGAGAGGATTTATTAAGATTCCTGAAATCAACACATAGTCTGATTTCTCCATTTTTCTTTCTGACCGAGACCAGATTGGCTACCCAATCAGAATATCTTAGGGGCACAATTATCTTAGCATCAAGGAGTTTTTTAACTTCTTGTTCGATAACAGGCAATAAAATGGGGTTAATTTGTCGGAGTTTTTGTTTAAAAGGTTTAACACCCGATTTGAGAGGTATCTTATGTTCGATTACAGAGGTGTCATATGTTTTTAGTTCTTCATACGACCATGCAAAAACATCTTTGTATTTTTTTAACAACTCCGTGTACTTATTTTTGTTTTCTATTGATAAATATTTGAACAGTTTAACCATCCGGGGATTTTCTTCAGTTCCTATATTACAATCTTCAACCTCCTCTGGTTGGGGTTGAAGGGTGGTTTTTGATGGGATATCATCTTGATTAAAAAGTCTTTCCAAAGGGATTAGACCCTTGGGAATCTGGTTGTTCTTGAGAACAAGCATTCGGTGATTTGCAATTTTGTCATGAAACTCTTTAGAATCCTCCGCCTCCTGCATGATCCAAACAGGATCATTTTGATTTTCCTGA
This sequence comes from Picea sitchensis, assembly GCA_010110895.2. Classification (NCBI taxonomy): domain Eukaryota; kingdom Viridiplantae; phylum Streptophyta; class Pinopsida; order Pinales; family Pinaceae; genus Picea; species Picea sitchensis. The sequence continues at coordinate 20,939 of SNQJ01S0146910.1, read as the reverse complement.
TCAATATGTGTTTTTGCAAATTCATCTAATAATTCAAGAAACTTTCGAAGCTTCTCATCATCCTCGAAGACCTGCCAATGCTATATTTTATTTGGTATTGAAGGGAAATGTCTCATTTGTATGTGATATTTTAATTTAAAGGTAGTTGGGGGTGTGAAAGTTGATGCTGCTTTGGCTAGGGCATCAGCCTGTTGATTTTCGGATCTTGGAATGAAATGAAAGTTCATAGATGAGAATAAGTTCTCGATTAAATCCCAGAAACAATTCCTATAAGACCATAATCTAGGATGCTTGGCCTGGTATTGCCGATTCACCTGTTTTATAATTAACTCAGCGTCACCACAGACTTCGAGTTTCTTAATCTTCATCCTTCTAGCAGCTTCTAATCCTAGGACTAAAGCTTCATATTCACAAACATTATTTGTACAATCTACATTCCACCGAAATCTATATGAAAAAGGAATAACAAATTGATCATCAGGAGCCACAAGAAGTGCTCCTGCTCCGGCTCCAAGGAAAGACGATGCACCATCAAAATACATTTTCCATACACCAGTGCTATATACATTTTTTCTACTTCTTTTTCTTTTTTTTCATTTTTTTCTTCTATACAATTATCATCTACTTCTACTTCGAAATCGTCATCAATAGATAGTATACAATTTCCTAAGTCTTGGTCGGAAATATAAACTAGGTGGTTGTTCAGGTTGTGAGGATCCCCTACGGTAAATGCCAACCTAGTCTCTCCGTAAAGATGAGTGTATTGTCCGCCAAAAACTGGGATAGTAGCGTATGTCATATCTAGCTGGAGAGAGCCTCCAAGCTTGGCACCCCATGATCTAGATAATAGCATACCATACTTTGGGGAAATGTCAGCGACCACTACATCCATAAGAATACTTTTAGCAGGAATTTGAGCCAAACCTACCACTAGGTCTTTAATCATACCTATGCATTTGACCTTCCTCAAATCGAAAGAGTATAAGTCACCATAGGGCCTTGTGATTTCAAGACCAAGTTTTTCCATAATTGCCTTTGGCATAACGTTGTGGGAAGCTCCAGAATCCAACATACAGTTATGTAGAAGATGATCAAGCAGAGTTAACGTAATAAAAGGGAGCCATAGTGTCTCGCGTACCTTCAAAGTGTGGACCAAAGACTATATTTGGTTTATCATCCTCTAAGTTGATGACGTCAGCTTGGCTTTCGTCTTCGGAAAAGTTAATCATCTTAGCGATTTGTTTTTTGTATATGGGATTTTTAGCTAATTCAACAAGGGGAATAGGAATTTTGATTTTATTTATTTTGGTTTCCAAATTGAAATTTCCTAGGGCCTTGTCATTTTCTACATTCGGGGCCTCCGTTACTTTCTTTTCAGCTTTTCGTTGAGACGTGAACTTGTTTTCATTTATTGGAGCTTGTGTCTTCACAAGGAGTGTTCCTACTAGTTCTGATTGGACAGGTTGTGTATCAGCTGTGTTTCTTTTCGTAGATTGTTTATCAATAACTTTTGGAGTTGTTTCATCAGTTTCACTTCTCAGCGAAATCTTTTTTGTCGGAACATTTGGGAGATTTTTTTTCCTTGATCTTAAATTATATTTTCCCTGTAGTTCAGCTATGATATCATCTGCGATATCTTGATAGGTGAGATTTTCAGACATATTATCATTAACATTGTCTTCTGATGTAGATTCTTTACTTAAAGATGCTTTGTAATCCTGTCTCGATAAATAAGGTGATTTATTATCGTTGCCAAGGTTACTAATATCTTCATCCATTTCTTCAAAATCTCCTAAATCTTCCTCTCCAATGTAATTTTCACTTTTAAAAGGTGTCGAAATTTTTTTATCTTCATTTTTAATTATTTTCTATGGTCCTTGAGGATCAGGATTTCTACGAAAATCTTTTATGGGGAAATTATCTCTTTTCGATCTCTCTAATTCCATTTTTGAGATTTTGTTTGAAAGTTCTTTAATAACCCTAGCCATCTCTTCCATTTTAATCCCCGAGGATTTCCCTGATCCTGAAGGTCCACCATGTTCTTTGGATTTCCTGTTTTCTTTGTTTCCAGTTTCAGTCTTTTCTTTTAGTTTCCCTGATGCCATCATGTTAGATTCAATCTCAAGCACATCATCCTGCATTTTCATGAGATCCATAGATCTCCTTTCTCTCAATAATAAGGCAAATTCAGGATCAAAAGCACCAGCAAAAGTCACCTTTACTGCGGGTTGTGAAGGTTTAACCTCAACTGGGTTTTTATTATATAACTTATTGAACCTCTGTGTGAATTCTAGAACTGATTCAGAGTTTTTCTTTCTGAGGGCTCCGAATTCTGTCAAGTAGTAAAGGTGATCCTTCCTCTCTCCCCATTGTCTAATAAATGCACTTTCAAGTTCTTCATAGGATCTTAAAGATCCAGCTGCTAAGGATTGGAACCAGGTCCTCACCTGACCCTCAAAAGTTTGAACGAGGAGTATAGAATAAACATCTTCATGTTCTATTCCGAGTATGTCAGCAAATTGATCAAAAATGTTTATATGTTCTGGGGCAGTCAGATCACCTTCCCTTGTAAATTTCGGAAGGCTTTTCATATAATTCTCGGGGAGATCATGAAGAGGAATAGGAAGAACCAGTGGAGCATATCTAGCAGCCACTTTAGCGAAGATTCCAGGGAGCGGTACTTGACCACCCCCAGGGGCACCACCTCCAGCTCTAGCGCCTCCTGATCCAGCACCCCCTTGTGCAGCCATGATTAGATTTGAGGCTGAAGTTTGGAAAGTGTGAGGAGAAGATTCTCGGAAATCTGGAGAAGAAACCTCAGGAAAAGAGAAAGTATTGAATGAGAGAGGAAGTTAAAGCGATCTCTCAAGAGTTTCCAAAGTGTTTGATTGCGTACAGTCAGGCTGACATATAGTATATGTGGGTAAAAAGATTTTTTTAAGTGATTTTCGTGCTTTTAAAATCTTTTCCGAAATGGAGACTGGCGAGGTCTACGTACTGTCTGGGTTTTTTCTGGTGTTCTTCCGGCTAATAGCTAGTTTAGTTACTGTGGAGTCACCAAGTGAAAAATTTAGCCTTAGAAGGTTTTCTATTCTTGTTCACTATCAAAAACAAAAAATGTCAATGTCGTTCTTCCCGGGGGAAAATTTTGTTTCTTCGTTCCCCGGCAACGGTGCCAAAAAGATGTTTTTCCTGAGTTTATACTTTAAGGCTATAAAGTATACCGTCAAGGCATCCGTAAATGTTTAGAGAATAATTCATGAATAAGAGTTTGAAAGAAGGGTAAAGAAGAATCAGTTTCTCAACTGTCTCTGTCTTGCTTCTTGTTGTTCCTGGATGCTAATGTCTCTTTCAATAGCAACCCATGATCGTTGTAATTCGACCCGGTTAGTTGTTGTCTGTAAAATTGTATTAAAAAGGTTCAAAGCGATGCTAGTTTGATCTTGAAGTCCGGGTTCAACGTTGGGTTGTCTAACACTCAGAACAGTCATGGAGGATAATATTTTATTTATTTGTGAAAGGATTTTAATTAAAAGTTACTTCAAACTTTCCAGAGATGTGAATATGCAGAAAACAATTTTGAAATTTAAATCACTAACATAAATACATTCGAGGCCGTTTCCTGGATTTGTAACAATTTGAGAATAATAAGATAACAAATAAACACTACAGAAAAATATGAGGCTTTAATCAAAAAAGAATCTCATATTTCAACAGATAATAATGAAGAAGAACAAGGTTTCTAATGAAAATTAAGTATTAAGGTTCAAACGATTTACAAGTCTTGAAATCACCGATAGCAATTTCAGAGGAAAAACTGTAAATATTTGATATCCAAACCAATCTGAACTAGAAATCAAAGATATAGATAATTTCAAATTGATTATTCATTTGAAGAGCATCGAAAGACAAATACAATAAAGAATGTTAAACAGAGTTGAAGAAAACATAGCTACAAATTTGCAGGATCCAGAATCTCGTTTGTGATCTATTATGAAGTATAAGAAAACTGTTATAACAATAGGCTCTCTCCAAAAATTCTAAAGCCCTTTCTCAGTCTTTAGAATTTACATTTATATATTTTAATCAAAATATTTCATTGGTGATTAACCAACTTCCTAATAATACGGTTACATATAAACAATAATGTCAACCGTTCACATTTTCTTTCTATTTTCTAATGATAAAAAATATTTAAAAAAGATTCTAAACTTGCGTTGACGAGCTTCCTTTTTCGGCTTCAATACATTGAATACACTTTCCCAGAAATTTCACAAAGGTCCTGGGAGCATCTGGTATCTCATTTGCTTCGAATAAGAAAAATCTTTTCTGTAATTCGGGCAAATGACTTTCTATCCTCTTTTCTGTGAATTCAATAGTTTTCAACCTTAGATTCGACATTACCATCCATTTATTGATCTATGTGATATTGATCAATTTAATTCTTGAAACCTCTATCTTCATATTCTCTAGCTCTTCTTTGGATCTTAGCTGATGCTTGGTAATATTTATCTCACCTAATAATACAGAATAGTCATCTGTTCCGATATTCAACGAAGCTCTTTCTATAAGATCAAAAATTCCCTGGAAATCATCATTTACTTCTCTGGTCATTCTTTTATATTCGGCCAGGTTCGCTTCCCACACTTTTAACATTATGTCCCCTTTAACCTGTTCAGAAATAGATAATTTATGAATCTTTCTAGCTTCTTCCTTTGATGAGAAGGCCACTGCCTTTTGAAAAGTGGTTCTAGCTGCTTCTGCCTCCCTTTCCTTCTAGAAAACATTCTCCAAAGATTTATTAGTTTCTTGAAAATAATTCTGGACTAATTCCAGATTCAAAAACACCTTCTATTGTTCTTGCTCTATTTTCGAATGTATCTCCAGTGCTTGTGTTCTAAAATTTTCAAGTTCTACTACTTGATTTGTAATAGAAATAATTTTATCTTGCAGATGTTTATTTTCTTCTCCCAGCTTTCGAACCTGTTCCTATGTGACCTGTATTATATGCTTTGCATCCTCCAAATCTTTATTTATTTTCTGAATTTCCTGCATATCCTTTAGTCTAGCTTGTTCTAGACCCTTCTGTATTCCCCAACTGATATTCCTCTTAGTTTCTTTTAATTTGTCTTGAAGTTGAATTATGGTTTGATCTTTTTGTTCAAGCATATTTGTCAAATTGGCAACAGAATATATATTAGTTGATGCTATAGCACCCATCGTACCTACTAATTCTGTAGCAAATTCTCCCTCTTTGAGCTTCTTTCCATCTATAATCACCTTATGCCTTTTAATCATCCCATCTCCTCTTGGATGAATTTCTTGCTTCAATACTGCTCTTCGTTTTTTACTAAAAAAGTAATCCGATGGAGGGATTTCATCTCTTGAAATCGGCTCTAGATCACTAACATATAAAGCTCCTTCATGGGGAGTTCTGAAAGTTGACTGTAATGGAGTTAAGGAGGTGATAGGACTACCCAACTCTGTTGATGTTGTCCCTCCTATCTTTTCTGGAACATCGTCAAGAATTATTGGATTTGTTTCCAGCCCTTTTCCTTTCTCTGTTCCTGATTCTTTTGTTTGAGAACCCCCTGTGTTTTGGGGAGGCACCCCAAAATCCTTGACCTTGTCTTTGGTACTTGTTTCAAACCCTGGAGGGGGTTCTTCCTATTCTGGTGGTGAGGTCAAATATTCACCCTACAGACTCTTTGGTAGGCACTTTCGCCTTTGGCTCTGAAAATATGCAAACCCGATCTATGAGTCAGGTGGCATGGCCTATACTCTGCTCAGCACCTCTTCATAGGATTTAACATTTTTAAATACGTCATCATAAACAGATATTTCATGTTCATATGCCTTGAAATTTCACTGTGTGAAATGCCTACTTATAAATTGATAGGGATCATATTTTCTGTGCTCAATATTTACTAACTTCACCTCTTCCAATGACTCATCTTCAACCTTAGAATGACCTAAATTTAATAAAGCAAATTTTCCAATATAAACAAGGAAAGATGGCCATGATTTCTTTTGAGCAGCTTTTAATTCTAATCCAACCCCACCCTTTACTATCTGATGAGCTATCTCCCTGCATACCAATCTGTCCGGTAGGAAATTAGGGAGTGCATGAGGGGGAATAGAATAGCCATAAACCCTAATGTAGGAAAAAATTTCTTCACTAAACCAATCAGCAACTACTTTAAGGTTTTCTATGATTACATCAGAAATGTGAGGGGGTTCGCATCCAAAAAACATCTTGTGCATAGGAATTATGACAAAATGACAAACCTCATAAAATACATCTTTAGCATTTTCCTCCCAAAGGGCTGAGTGATATTTATGAATAGGCTCTGGACAGGAAATGCTCCGACTCCAATTCATTAATGGAAAGGGAGTCATAAAACAGATTGCATCGATAATGTATGCAGACATATAAAAAGCTACTGGTTGTCCCTTTGATTTCGTCGCTTTGTAGTTTAAGACTTCTTGTGTTAGGTTATCCGACAAAATCTTGTGCCATTTAAAACTATTTCCTTCTAAAGCTTCCTCTAAAAAGGGTACCCAATCTGCATGAAAATGACAGAGATCTTTTCTCCCGAAAAGTCTACATAACATAATGGCTATATAAACCATATATTCATTTAAGGAGGATGTAGCATAAATCCCATGAGCATCATCCCTAAACTTTTCTTTAGACCTCTCCCATCCTCTAATTATATCGGGATATGTCTGGTATGCCTTGATACATTCTTTTCTCTGAAACTCTGATAAAATTCAGCATTAAAAGTATGTTTATGATTCGACGAGAGTTTATACATTACTTGAATGTGCTCTGGTTTGAATGAGCCAACAATAGCTCCTTCCTCGTTTAGGATGCTCCTTGTTGGTATATCGACCTTATCGAGAGCCCAGCTAATCATATCAGTGTATGCCACAAGTCTCGGGCACGCAGCAATCTTAAGAAGCTCTGACTCAGCTATGTCCTGGAAATGATTTTCAGAGTCAGGATGAGCATTCTCAAACTCATATTCCAGCAAATCTGAGATTTGAGTCCATGATTTAATAGAATCTATAGCATGGGGAGTGGTATCGGAGATAATATCTCCTTCCTGTGCGTCTTCATTCTTCTTCAGTGCCTTTCTAGGTGCCATGACTCTTCGTTTATTTGAAAACCTGTCACATAGAATGGGTGAAAAAGCTCAGCTTAAAATGAACACAGATGTTTGAAAGTTTACTTTGAATATATTTAAAAAATTATAAGACTGACACATCACGAATTTAGGGCTTTTAATTGGGGAGATATTTTCCCAAGATATGCATTTAATGTCTGTATTTAGATGCTTTCGATCTTTTAAAGAAAATGGGACACTTGCTTAATGGGACATTGAAACATAAATGAATACTTAAAGAATGCTTACCATTAAGCCTGCTTTAGAAAGGAGATT
>SNQJ01S0146909.1:23849-35693 GCA_010110895.2 Picea sitchensis | reverse complement strand
GCAGGTTTCTCTATTTTATGAATAAAGAAGAATTGAGATGTTTTGGCTTGTCTATCTTATTGCATATGGTTGAGGTATGTTCCATGGTTATCTCTTTTTGTTATTTGCTGCATACACACATATAAACACATCTAAAGGTAGATCAGCAAAGTGTTTGACAAAATACCTCACTTAGAAAAAGTTTTAAAAAGACACCAAATCAGTAATGATCCTTGCATAATGGCTTGGGATCATTACAAAAAATCACCTCAAACGAAGTTTGTATGAAGAAGTTATGGTCGGTCAAAGTTTGGTCAAAACATTTCAAAAGTCAAAGGGGGTGCCACGTGGTAGGCCCATGGGATTCCATGTGGCATGTCCATACTCCGTACAACTGATAGATGAATTCATGCTGACATCAGCATGGTGATGTGGCAGCACGACAGACTACCACGTGTCACCCAAAAATGGCATTTTTGGGGGTCCATGTGTACCAATAAAAAAGTGGCATGTGTCATCTATATAGATGACATGGCATCTATATAGATGACATGGGATCCATACAATTATGTGGAAGGTACAAGTGGTAGGTGACTGGATGTTGAGGTGGCAGATCCATACCGTGACATGGTAGAAATATGGACCAATAACAACATGAGACGTGGAGCAATCAGAGAGTGCCACGTGGGACTCTCCAATTGGCCAATAATGGCTAAGGGAGAATAAAATTGGTTCCCCATTGGAATCGAACCCATAACCTCTAGAATATTCCAACGTTTTAGAAAATATTCCCCTACCAACATGCCACGTGTATTACTTGTTATAACAAACAAACTAATATTTATTTAAAGTGTAACTAAGCAGCCCGAGAATAAAGGGGCTTGGTTAGGGTGACTTTGGCCTATATAAAATCAGTGCCCGACCTGCATATGACATGGATTTGCATGGCAGATTTAATTTTGTTCCATTGAAGTTCATGCCAAGTTCATATTTTCTCGTTTTGCGTGCAAGAGGTGCTCATAATTTTTTGTTTACCTCGTTTTTCATGCTATTGAGTTCTTTGAGAGAAGTATAGGGTGTTTATACTCATTTTTCTCAAAATTTTGAGAGGAATATGATGGTGATGTTAGTTTTGTGTAAACATGTTATTTATGAAAATTCTTAGTCCATTTTTTCATGTATGAGACCCATAGTCTCGTTATGTGTGCAAAAGGGGGTCTTTAAGCACTTGTTCAGAACATAGTCAAGTTTATACTCATTTTTCTTAGAATTTCATGAGAAATTTAGTAATGTCCTTTGTTTCTAGGATTGAGCAGTATATTTGAAGGGTGTCTTCAAAAAACTGGTATTTGTAAGTTCATTCATTGTAATTTTGGCATTTGAGCATTAATTGAGCGATCTCGCTGATTCAAAAGGGACCCAGAGACGTAGCCCAAGATGGGTAAACTTCGTTAAAAAAAAATTATGTGACATTTGAATTGTTGTTGATCTTACTTTACTTCATTTCCTCATATTATTTTTGCAAGTTATTCATCAGTTGTATTGAAGTTTATGGATAAGTAAGACATTCACATGTTATTTGCAAATAGTCAAAGGCGATCTTCATTTCTCGAATCTGGTCGGATATTTATGTGTATTTAAGAAACAATTTTACATATAAGTATTTTCGGATCACTTGTCATTTTAAATAATACACTCCTTAATGCTTTCGAAAAAACTAAAAAGAAAAAGACAATTGTAAAAATATAAGACCTCACAAGTGTAAAGTTATAATATCAAAAGTAAAGGGACAACTTCTTGAAAATAAACTAAACTGCCACATGGTAAGGAACAAAAGAAGAGAGTTATTAGAAAAAGTCTATAAATGTAATTTCCCCTTACAAGGAAGGGACCTTTTCCCTTCACAGTGGTAATACTATCATGTGATGTGAATAAGAGGCCAAATTTAGCCAAATTCTCAATACTGGGAGTTGTAATGTTGATGTTGGACTATTCCACTCTTCTATGTTCTCTTGGTTCCTTTGTAAATTGTGACCCTGTGTGAATGCAACTATTCTCTTTCATACTAGGCTGTTGTTCACTTATTATTCACGCTAATTGTTAGATGTATCTCTCATAATTTGTAGACTGTCTTTGTTTCTGTGAAGATTTATGTCTAACTCTTTTTATAAGAAACATGTCCCCCTTTCTTGGTAATTGGAGCCACCTTCATGTATGTGGAAAAGGGTAAGTTGGTGTTATGTTTCCAACAATCATAAGAATTATTTTATCTCTAGTAGAGTATGTTGCTTGGGGTTTCATATTTATTGTGGTTGGTAGACTTGTCCTATCTACTTTCTTTATGCCCCCCCTATTTCATGTCAAATCATTCTTTGTTATTATGCTTCCAATATTAGTTTAGGATGCATTGTTTTCATTATGTGAGGTAGAATAGATGCATTTCATTCTTTACATTATAAAAACCCTAAATTGGTGAATAGGCATGTTAGAATATAAAGGATTGTGTGCTCGTTTTACCACGACAATACCCTCGTCTCCCAACCACAGGCCGAAGCCTCCCTCCGAGCACCTTGACCTTGACCGAGAAGAGAATTATGGCTGCAATCTATAGCCAAGAGAGGCTAACTTAATACAGAGGGCTAAAATGCACCAAGCAAAGATAACAAGACTGAGCGGATAGTCCACCAGACAAGCGCCTGCCACTTTCCGAGGAGACTGCACAAAAGCATAGCCTTTGGCCGTGCTGGCTGGCTCTACAATTACGAGTGTGCAATGGTAAATGGTGCCACCATTTTATAGTGGTTTGGCCGATTCTTTGGAACCGTCTAACCAGTCAAAGCAGGCCAGAGCTTCTCTTCTACGGGCATCCAAGCCGAGTTCAATATAGTATATTTGTTCAGAGTAGACAACCTATCGGGTTTCTTCAATTCTTTGCTTCCTTGAAGGATTCTAATCTAGTCATAGGTCATCATGGGGTTCATGCCTCCAAGCTACCATAATATTAACACTCCCTCCTAGCTAGGGAGGTGTGGTCTTGAGCACAACAAACCAATCAACTGGTAGCACCACAAGCACCTGTCATTATTATCAGATTGGATAATCTCCTGTGACAATTGGTACAATATCGGTTTATAGAACACGTGTGTCTATTCGATTGGTACACAGCTTCTCCGGACTTTGTGAAACACATTCCTGAGTGTCATACATAACAAATAGCAACACCGCATATAAACAATGTTATGATAAAGCTGTATCATCTACGGGCCAATCTTTCACTCATGTTTGTGGGATCTGAAAGAATGTATGCCACCATAGTAGTCTTCATCTACATAAAAACAATGTTATGATAAAAGGCAGAAGAACATCACGGGCCAATATTTCACTCATGTCTGTGAGATGTGAAAGAGTGTTTGCCCTCGGTATATAATATCAACAACAATCATAAGTTGATCTTTCACTCCACATCTATGAGATGCGAAAGAATATACGCCCTCAGCTTATAGAATATCAATACGTAGAGCTATGCGCCCCATTCTTCTCAACCAAGGAGAGAGGTTGTTTGATTTAGAACCTAGACCATTTCCCACCACAGGCCCATTCTTCTAGCACTAAACAAAGTGTAACTTTGAGATAATGAGTCTGCCCTCGAGAGAAATGCTTGGACCATTCACCTATACAGGCCATTCCTCAGACACTAAACAAGTGTAACTTGGAGGGAATGAGTGTGCCCTAAGGAATGATTGTCTGGACTATTCCCCACCCTAGACCATTCCTCAGAAGCCTTGAACAAGGTGTAGCACGGAGAGGCCCGGAATCTTCCCTCGAGGAATAGCTGTCCACGGTGCGGTACAGGCTACTCCCACGGGCCCATTCCTCAGAGCACCAAAGGAAGGTGTAGCACAGGCGAATGATGCGCCCTTGAGGGAGTAACTTTCGGACAATTTACCTAACTGGGCCATTCCTCAGGTACTAAACAAAGTGTATCTGGAAAGAATGAGTGCGCCCTCGAGGAATGTCATCACGTATTATCGAGGATGATTCTTGAAACTTCTCTGGCTGTGAACTTGAGAAGAATGAGAAGTACAATTGAGAGGCGGACCATTCTATGACCACTTACTGGTGATACCAAGAAGAATGGTCTAGACCACTCCCCATAAATGGGAAGTGGTTGTCTATGATACATCGACAATCCAACTACCTCCCATGTTAGCTTCTATTAGGAGTAGCTTGTCGTCCGGGAAATATCAAATCCCACTTTACGGGCTGGGAAAGCATGTCCAATCTGGACTTTTTACAAAAATAAATAACATTTCAATTCTCCTCCTAAGCTGGAGTTGTTTTAATCGAGAAATAAATGTTACTAACGTGCCTTCTTTATCTGGAGAAGTCTTCCCTTTCATTAGGGAGTTATTTAGCAATCTCCATCTACTCTCGAATATGCAAACTTGATTGGAAGAGGCTTTGTCGGGGATTATTTGTTGTCTGCTTTCATTGGTGAGGATGCCTTTTCGAGCTTTACTATCTTCTTCTGGACTTTATCACCGGATAAAGTAGTGATCTCAATATCGCCGACCTTTCATGGAATCTTTGAATGCTTCAGGATAATCTTATACAAATCGATTATCCATGATATAGTGATCCGTTAGGTCGATCAAATAAATCGGATATTATTTTCCTTAGCCATACCGCCTCAACAATTGCTTCCCTGCAAGCCATATACTCGATTCTATTGTACTAAGTTATAGCGGACTTACGCTTCCTATTTGCTCCTAAGAATGTCCTTAAGCCCAGACCCAAGTACATTACATGCATTACTACACGTCTTACATACCTTGGAAATCAAAATTCTGTGGAATCTATGAGTTGAATATCACATTTGAATCACCGGGGAGGTATATCTTAAGCTCATAGTTTGTTGTCCATGAATGTATCTTAAGGCAGCCATGACTATCGATACTCTTGTCTTGGACCCTGACCGGCAATGTATTTCTGACAAAACACAAATGCAGTTGATATTACCAAATACGTAATGATCCAATTAGGCATCGATATAAAGGGTAGTTTACCTTGCAGCCAGTCTGGAACTTTCACTTTTCTTATATTCCACATTCATAGGAGTGTCCATGGACTTATAGTCCATCATTCCAAACTTTCGAAGGATCTTTGGCTGCATATTTTCCTTGTCCAAGAGATACTTCACCACGCTTCTGCCATACTTTAGTCCCAAGTAATAGTTACATGTGAGACCTAGATCTTTCATATCAAACTTCGAGGCCAAAGTGTTGCTTTGCTTGAATGATTCGAGACTTTTCACTTATTATGAATAGATCATCAACATGTCGCGGTAGAATTGATTGCATTGTCCTGACTTTTGTGGTAAAGTTTGGATGCATGACTCTTGGAAAAACCAAGTCGTGTTAGATAATTGTCATCACGACTCTGGTCATTCAGTCAAGTGTAATCTGGTCCTAATATAGAGCTTCTTCTTGATGGCTTTCCAGGTTGAAGGTTGTCTTTAAATCCATCAGGTGTAGATTCCATCCCATTGGAAGCGGTAAAGCGATATAATAGTTACGATGGGTATATCGCGCCATAGGAACCAAAGTTTGCATCATAGTCTTCTCCCTCCTTACGGGAGAACCCTCTAATGAAACTTGCCTTATATTTAATAGCAGCTTATTCTGGCGCATGTTTGATGCTGTATACCCATTTTGAAGTTACAAATGATTTTTTCTTTAGGTGCGGGTACAATTCCCATACTTCATTTCTCATAACGGACTGATGTTCTTCCATGCGTGCTTCTTTCATTGTTTCTTTTTGTTGCTTCTTCAAATCTTAGTGGGTTCTTCATCTAGAATTTTTTTCATGTATGTTGCATAACTAGATAATCTTTTCGGTCTTTTAGTCTTCCTGGGTGTTCCTTTTGGAACCTTGATTCTTCTGCGTCTTGTAAGACGGCTTCAAGCCAAGATGGTCTTTTCTTGTTCTTTGTCATATTATATGGATTAGCGTTCTCACACATATCTCCATGGGATGATCGGGTTGATCCTTTTAGTTATTTTCATATACGTGTTTTTCATTGGTTCATGTTTCTTCTTCTTCTATAGTTCTTCAATGGGTTACTACGAGAGCCATTCTTTCGTCAAATGTTACATATCGCTTAACATCTTGTCTTTGATCTAGAATATATAATTTGGGCTTTGGATGAATCCGCATATCTAAATATCCTTCTTTCCTGGCAGGGGTTTATTTATTTTTATCTTTGGGAATATGAGAATAAACTTGACATCAAATATTCTTAAGTTTTCTATGTTATGCTTATTTTGGTGTCATGTCTTTCAATATACATTGGGAATTACAGTGCACGCGATATATGGCGATCATTGTTACTTATCCCATAGAAACATGGATAGATCTTGATGCGTTCAATAGGGGCTTTCTTGTTTCGCCGATGAATCTGTTCTTTACCTTTGGATTTTGTTGGGGATTATGAGGGACAATCAGCTCCCTCCTAATCCAAATTTGGGATTCAGGAGTCCTTGAACTCCTTGGTGTATTTATATCCATTATCACATTCTTAATGTCTTGTTGATCTTCTTGTTAAGTGGGTTCTCTATTTACGCCTTGGATTACTTGGAACTTACTTCAAATGCTTCTAAAATAACGACGAGTGGAGTGCATCCGTCTTCCTTGAATAGTCATCTATGAATGTTAAGTGGTAGAGTGCTCCTCCTAAAGATTTGGCTGGCATTGGACATGACATCAAATTAATATTAGATGGTTTCCTTATAGATCATTGTTCTTTACTTAGGAATGGTTTCAATGTTCTAACTTCCAAGGGGCACATCCTGCAAATTCCTCATGTAGACTTGAGAGTGCAGGTGACCATCTTTTACCGAGGAAAGGTATTACTTGATAATTGATATGGCGTACCTTCTGTAAAGAAGCTCATTAGGGTTGACTTCATCATGTACTAGAGGAGGGCTTCTTCATTTGCGTTCTGGTAGATGCAGCTATGCAGATTCCCTTCACGTCTTTAATAACTAATCTTCTATCTTGGAATCTTTATGCCATGATAACACCTTTTCATCTAAGAAGGCTATTCGGTTTCCTTTGTCTTCTAAACATGATATTGATGCAAAGATTATTTTCTAAAACCCAGAGGTACATATAGAACATTGCTTAAGTGAACATGATTGCGTGATTCAAATTGTTTAAGTGAACATGATTACCTGATTCCAATTTGATGGAGGCTTGTCCAAATCCTTCAACGAGGTAGGTGCTTTTGCCTCCAAGCTCCACTTTGTACGATGTCTTTCTCTCATTTAGATCTGAGAGTCTAGCTTGATCTCTCGTCATGTGCCTGGAAGCTCCACTGTCGATTATCCACATATCGTCTTCAATTGTCCCGATAAGTGCTGAGTAATGTAAGAAACTGATTGTTTCGCATATGTCTTCGGTTGACTGATAACTGGTCATGCCTTGATCCAAAACTTCAACTGCGTCTTTTCTCTCCTCTAAGAAAGTCAATAGGTGCATTGATTTAGGGCGCATCTGGATCTCTTCTCCTTGAGCGAGATGCTCCATCACAAGGTGTCGGATCTGAGAATTAGGGTTTCTGCCACTACTACTACTAGTAACCCTAGCTACAGTTCTTTGGAAGCTTCTCCTGCTAGTAACCCTAGCGGCAGTTCCTCAATGAGCTCAATACCTAGTGGTTATTTTTCCTTCCAGCATTTTAGGCTGACTGAAGGGTGTGTGGGCCCATAACCTGTTAGAATATAAAGGATTGTGTGCTCGTTTTACCACGACGATACCCTCGTCTCCCAACCACAGGCCGAAGCCTCCCTCCAAGCACCTTGACCTTGACCGAGAAGAGAATTCTGGCTGCAATCTATAGCCAAGAGAGGCTAAATGCACCAAGCAAAAGAATAGAAACAAAACTGAATAGATGATTCCACCCAGAACTAGCGCACCACTTTCCCAGAGACCTGCGCACAAAACTGCCAACTGCAGTGCGCACAACTGGCTCTGCAATTCTGAGAGTGTGCAATAATGAAACTGGCGCCCTGTATTTATAGTGGACTGGCCAGTCTAACTGGGGTCGACCTGACCAGTCTAACTGGGCTGACTTCTCTTTCTGGGCATCAATAAATTCAATATAAATATATTTGTTCAGCCGACAACCTGTATAGGGTTTTCTTCAATTCTTTGCTTCCTTCCGGAGGATTCTAATCTCGTCATAGGTCATCATAGAGGTTCATACCTCCCAAAGCTACCATAATATTAACAAGGCCACACCTAGTAAAACCATAAACTAGTGATGGCAGGTGGGCTAGAATTTGGATGGGTTCCGTATTCCAAACAATGTGAGGTCTAATTGGGAGTTCTCCTCGAGGTGAACCCCTATTGTTGGCAATGAACATTTTACGTTCTCAACACACACAAAAAGAGGGATAATCTATGCACCTTAGAAAATGGTCAAATGATGGGTTGAATTAGGTAAGTGAGGTACCATAAGGTCATATGATGACGAAGTGGGGTGCATAATATAGGTTATGACTCAATAGTGATGTATCCAAGTAAAACTACTCAAATTATACAAGTGATCAAAATTGGGTTGATAATATACCCCCCTCACACACCACCCTACATAAGAACTCTAGCTAGCCCCTCCTAGGAAACATCTAGCCCCATTGTGCATACACACTTATTTTCTTAGGAGGGCGGTGGTTAAATGATTTTCAAGCGATCAAAAAACATACAAAAATAAATAAAATTTCTCTTAAGAAAAAGACTGGGAAGAGAAATATCTCATCCAACATGCTATGATATCTACCTAGAGCAATACAAAACTATTATAGAAAAACAACAGACCACTTGATATGTGTGGTCCACTTAAAAAGGTTGTGATATACATAATACATCATAGAGAAACTAATGTGCTACCCATTAGTGGTATCATATGTTATTTCCATGATGATAAGAAAAATTCACTTAACATCTTCGACTCCAAAAGAATGTAAGTACAACTACCCCCTATAATCTATAAGTCACTAGGTCAATAATGTTTGGACTAAAATATCTCTAGACATATACCAACCAATATTCTCCTGCAACACCATGTGAAACATCAAGGAAATGAGGAAAATATTTCCCCCCTCCTAGATAGTTCGGTGATGAAATAAATATCCTCCTCCATGGGTTGATACCATGGATTAGGACCAACCTTCACTTCCTATATGCCATGATCCTGATGATGAATCAACTAGCACAATAATTGTGTGTTCCCCTTAAGGGAATTATCCTCCTCAAAAAACTTGAGGCCAACAACAATCAAAATAAGTTAAGATTGAGCATTTATTGGACGAGGAAATAGAACCCTCTTTGTTTCTCATGGGTCTCCTAAACACGTAAAAGTTATATGTATCGACCTATTGCCACTATGGTTGTCTGCACTTCACATGCAGTTCTCATTAGGAAAACATAGATATAAAATATACAATTTGCACTAAATTTCCATTTGTAATATTCATTTAATATTAAATTTTAAAGTTGGTGCATTAAAAATGTGTAAAACACTCTGGTGCACTTATTTAATTAAGTGCATTGTCTCTAGTGCTCTCGTTTTTTAATGTGCACAATCCATGTTTCTATGGACTTTTGCACTAACATCGATGCACTCATATGAATAAACACACCATAAAGTAGTGTTTCACAAACTACATTAGTGCACTATGAGAGAAAGGCACATGCCTCATCAATGTAGTGTGTTGACAATGTGTCATGGAACAATATATGGTGTGCTTAGTCATCCCTAAATGCACCGATGAATCTAACAAATTAAAAAATTCAAAGAATGCACCTAGAAATTGGTGTCCCTAGAAATTAGTATGCATAGTTACCAACTTTGATGCCCCTGTATTAATGTGTAGCATTGCTACATAGTGCTACCAGTCCCCACTAGCACACTGCATATGATTAGTATATACAATATGTCATGAGGTGATCCAAAGCGAGATAGTATCATAGGTAACGATGCAGTAAATCTACACATGAACTACCATCATGAGACATTACTACCTTGTGTTTATCGATGTCTATTAAATAATCGATATTACCAAATGATGGTGTTGTTGTTCCATATCAATGCACTGCATATTGTAGGGACATACAAATTTCACATGGTGGTGTGCAAACTTTATAACATGACACTAGAGATAATACGTGGAGTCATTCATCAATACACTAATGTTGCAAGGCATACTTACCTATGTTTTTTTGGTGTGTGTGCATGGATGTTGCATTGGGACACATGGTGCTCTATAACATTCATTATCACATTGAATAGGGAAATAAATTTGTGCACTAATCATATTCAAATTATTAGTGTGTTTAGAATGATACAAACCATCATAGACGGTGTGGCATATAAGCACATTGTCATGTGGTGGGAAAATGTGAGGGTCGCATTGTTGGCATTTTCTTTCAAAAAAATGAAAAGAATGTGAATTTATAAACTAAAATGGAAAGCTAAAACTTCATAGTTGTAAATTAATATATAGCAACGATATTAGTTGGTCTTTTCTTCATTACAAAGGCATGGTTGCCACCTAAAAAAAAAAAAAAAAAAATTGGTGGTGGTGGGGAAGTTAAAAAAATTAGAAATGAATTGAATTCAATTATGAATGAAGGTTACCAATGAAACCCAACAATTTGGAAGTATAGGACAATGGGGTACTCATAGGGAACAAAGAGTATTGGTACTTGAAGGTGTTGGAAGCAGTGATGGATCTTAAAAATGAAAAGTCAATTTGGTATTTTTTTTAATTTTACCCTATTGCAATGTGCCTTGTATCCAAGTGCACTTGATGTGGTTATATATTCATAGTGCATTAATAAGCATTTTTTTAATATTTAAACCTACCACAATGTGCCCGATAGGGTTACTATAATGCCCTAGTTTTGGATCCCCAATTGTATATGTATGTGTACATATGATATTTTACGTTGGAAAGCCAATATATTTTGGGTTGGAGTACCTATGTATGTATGTTTTGGGTCAAAGTGCGTATGAGATATTAGGCCAGAGAGCATGTACATTGAAAGGTCGATGATCCTAGCATTGTACATTGTAATCACACTAATATATATTTAAAAAATGCATCACCAACTATAGAAGAATCAGAAGAAAGAGTTTGGGGGGCTCATACTCCATGAGAGGGAAAGGGGTCAAAGGGATTAAGGAAAGGAGTTAATCAAAGGGAGCTAAGCCAAATATATTAAATTAATCCTAAGTCTGAAGCCTAAATCTCATTGCATGATTATATCCTAAAATTCCTCAGGAATGGGACGAGTTTCCAAGTGGTGGGAAGGTGGCTACTTGGGTGCCACTTGTCAAAACGATGCCATGCATATTTAATTGAGGGGATTACTAGAAAATGTATCCATTCTTGTTCATTCTTGCTATTGTTTATTGGGTATGTTGGGATGTGAGCTAGTGACAACCATTAAGACCTTGTCACTTAAGCACCTTTAGGATTCTAGGTGAATCCTATATGATTACTAAAAACAATTCTCCTTGGGCTACCTTAGGGAAGGCTAAATCCATGGAGGGATAATTGTTTGGCATAGATTTTCCTTTGTGTGAGGCCTAGAGGGTACCTGGAGAGTCCATCAGAGAAGCTAGAGCTCCTAGAGACACAACACCGAGACTTCATGTTGGGCCTATGTTAAGCCCTAATGTAGGCTCATTACCCCTTAATTAGGGCATATTAGATTAGTAATGCTATTTTATTTATGTCGGCTTTAGGCCATTAGTTGTAATTTAGATTAGTAATGTTATTTTAATTATGTCGGCTTTAG
>SNQJ01S0146908.1:7732-29718 GCA_010110895.2 Picea sitchensis | reverse complement strand
GCCTCTGAGGAGGAAAGCAAAGTGGCTAGTCAAGAAATTGTTGGCCAGAAGACATTAAAGGTTGTTGAGGAGGTGGTTGAGGTATGTGAAAAGCCACAGGCCCACAGAAGAGATGGTTCATGTGTGTGAACCAGAAGCTGGGATAAATCTCAGTGATGATGAAGAGGAGAGATCACTGGAAAATCTCGTAAACTGCCAGGTGGGAAGAAGTGGACTTTCAAATTGCTAGGTGGGAAGTAGAAAGAGATAAAGTGAAGGTATCATATATTGCCAGGAGGGCGGTGTTGAAGGTTCAAATTTCCAAGAGGGAACTGAGATGGGATCAGAAGATCTCATAGATTGCCAGGTGGGTAGAAGAAAATTCCCAAATTGCCAGGTGGGAGGGGAAAAGAAGTGAGACTATATGAAAGTCTCAGGGACTCAGGAGTGAGTTCAGGTCAGCAAGGAGTGCTGAGAAGTGAAGATTCATGTGGTTTTGCAGACCATGTGAATGAAGATGATGACAAGTTAAAAACTTGCCCCATCCAGAAGGAATATTAGAAGAGCATTCTGATGATTGGAGGGATAAATATATTCCTACCAAGTAGCCAAGACGAGGCTAGGGAAGATGTTGCAGGTTCAACAATAGAAGAAGGACAACCAGCTATGACTGTCAAAGAGATGGAGCACATGTCAGAAGATTCCCAAGTAAAAGAAGGGGAGCACACAGTTAAGATTCTCACTCCATGGGAGGAGTTATAAATGTTAGAGGATTGGATGAACAATCCAGAACCAGTAGATGATTGTCGTGAGCAGAAAATCATGGAAATGTTAGCAGAGGAGAATTCCAAGGAATCACTCAAAAAATTTAGCCAGGGAGATGAATAGTTGATGATGACTACAATACCGAGGTAGGCAACAGAAGATGAAGGATAATTCTAGTCTGAGGAGAAGATGGAATTCAATCAGCACACGGAGAAATGGCAGAAGCAAGTTTGTCAGGGAAGGTGACTGAATAGTAGGTCAGTCAAGAAGATAAGACTGGAGAGCTAATTTTTGCAGTAGAGTGGAAAGCTGAGACCATAGAGGAAGAAGATGGCATGGGATATCTAGTTGATCTACCTGTTTGTAGGAAAGAACTGCAGTGGAGCGGGCTTCAAAAGAAGAGCCAGCCATGGGAGAAGTTGGATGAGGAGATTGAGGAGATTAGAAGGTTGATGTCGAGGTCAGCAAAAAGAAACTACTAGTAAGGAGGAGTTGAGAAGAGGATAACCTACCATAATAGCAGGGAAACAACAATAGCAACAACAACAAAGCAGTGGAGTAGATGGATAGCTCCAGAGAACTGTTTGGGATCCAAGTGGATTTCGATAGGCATGTTGGGAAGCTCATGAGAAGGAGCTCATGAATTTTTCACAGTAGATGAGTATAATGCAGGAGCATCACTCCAAGCTATCTACACACAAGCCAACCAGTACATCAAGCGTGTGTTCAATAGAAAGGAGAGGCGCAACCCTCTCACATTAAAATTTCAAATTTGAAAAAATGTATTTAATGATTGTAAGGTTGGTTGAGCCAAAGACATGCCCTCAAAATGCTATATTTAATGACACCTTTAATGGATGATAGCATGGGGATCTAACTCTGATTCAGATTAGATGGCCCATTCAATGTAATTCATTGAAATTAATGAGAGTTGGTGAGGATGGAAGGAAGCGCTCGAGGAGCCCCCTTTTGTAAAAATATCTTCTTTTGTTTTCAAAGAGAGTAGTTAGAGAACAAGGAGAATAGGAAGATAGAAAAAGGAGAGGATGGCTAAGACTCTGTTGCAGTCCGAGCTGGAACACATTATGAAGAGGCATTTTCATATTAATACAAATAGAGTAGTTTTTCCTACATGTTATTTTGTGTATGTTGATGAATTTCTTTATGTGTTGGTGATATGTTGTGGATGTATGTGTTGTTTACATTTGCAGGCTACAGATAGGAGTATTTTTCAGTTGCATTCTTTGATTTCAGGTTTGGGTTCTTTGTGGCTTCATGCAAGAGGTTGCATGACAAAATACTGCGGGTTCTGTAAACTAGTGCAAGAAGTGCACTTCTAAATTCTACGGAATTTCAGAGAAAGACGTGGTAGGAGGGAGCACCAGCTTAAGTCATTAACTCAAGGAAGAATCCTCAAGGTTGTTGAACACCCTGAAGGAAGAACTCTACAGAGGAGAGCAGGGAGAGGGAAGAGGCAGAATTGTTGAGAATTCCATAAAGTCTCTGCCAGGAGGGAATTGAGCAGATGCACATGATGGATTGAGGAGGGAACTCTATTATGATTTTAGTAAGAAGATAGAATCACTGAAGGTTCTGTGAGAGCTCTGCTGGGAGGGAATTGATAAAGTGCATAGAGTGCATAGGAGAACTCTATTTCGTGTTTAGAGAGAGAGAGAAAATAGAGTCACTGAGGATTCTGGAGAACTCTGCCAGGTGGGCATTGAGTTGGTGCAAGTGTGCACAGAAGGAACTCTTTCTTGGGTTCATAGAAGAGAAGTGTCAAGGAGATACACTCATAGAGTTACTGAATACTCTATTAAGCTTAGCAAAGCAAGCTTGAGCAGGAAGTTTCCAGAGGGCACTTACATCCCTTCAAGGAGAGAAAGGGATAGAGACACTTTGAGGTCAGAGCCTTAGATAAGCTCAGGATAGATAGCATAGTTGTGTGCAAGAATCCTGCAAAGGGTACAGAGGTCAAGAAACATTTTTAGGTTTCAGAGCGAAGCAAGCTCAGGAGGGAAAACGCTTCTAGAATGGAGGCGACTTCATCAAAATCAGATTGAGCGTGTAGAGGAAGAAAAGGCTGAGGCCTTTAAAACTTTGAAAATCTTCCCAGAGGAAGGGAAGAAGAACAATTCTTAGGAAGGAGATCAACTACCATTGGATCAGTAGCACAGATAACTGCTGATCACAAGATCAGGGAAAACTACATCGAGATTAAACTAGTAGAGGTGGCATAGTGGAAGAGTTGAAATAGACGGTGGAGACACTTCGTGAAAGAAGTGTGAAATGCCATGAGCCATTGGATGAGAAGAGGAAGGAGTCGTTGATTCCCCTTTGGAGTGGTTTTGACTTTTTGGCATTTCGGAATTCAACATTTTGGCAATTCCAATTACAAGGAGTCGGGACACTCTGGGTTGAAAACCCCGAAGTCGCGAAAAACGACGTGTTCTTGGAGTGGGGTGTGGTCCCGAAGGAAGGGGCCATTTCGACATTTCGGCATTTCGGAGTTCAGGGCTTGGAGTGACGAGTGATTTTTGGAATCACTGCATCGTGATCCTTTCAGAGTTCTGTAAATTTTTCAGTTCACAGAACTTTGAAAGGATCTAAACCATTTGATCCAACTCATCGAGAGCCATTGGATCTTGTGTGTGAATTCCCATTTCGAGAATTCGGGGATTCATACATCGGGATTCAAAAGACAAAGAATAGGGGGGAAGGCTTGTATCACATTTTCTTGAACCGTGAAAGTTGGTAGCGCTTTGTCGCGGACCGTCATTATGGATTTTCGGGACTTGGGTGCTCGAGAGGCCAAAAGTCGGGAGACATGGAGTCCCGACTCGTGATATCGCGAAAGCTCAAAAATAGTCGGACGAATAGCACCCCCTTTTTTGGCATTTCAGCGTTTCATATTTTCAAAGGTAGACAAGGAAGTGGTTTGGGTCACTTCATTTCAAATTCCAGGGTACCGAAATCCTGATATAGCCAGGACCGTTGGGTCAAGGGAGAACTCTATTTTGGGTTCAGTGAGAAGGAGGTGAAGACTCATGCCTGGTGCATGTTTGCGCAGGTGTATTTTTCATGAAGGACCTATGGATTGGATTCGTAGGGTTCCAGTGAGGGCCCAAAAGAACTGATTTGATTCTGCGGATTCAAAGAAGATCGATCATGTGCGGATCTCGGCCCAAGGGTCGGGGGTCTACAACAAATTTTTATTTTTATGTGTAATCCTCACTATAATATGTAGTTTAATTAATGATTAATGTGAGGCTACAACCAAACGATGTATATGTGAATTCTATTATGGAATTTTAATGAATGAAATGTGATGCTAGATGCTAAGGGATATGGATAGATATGGGGGTTGATTCATACAAAAAATAGGGGGGGGTCTAAAGTAGTCTCTAAGAGGGGTCCAAGGGGGAATAACCCATGTTTATTAATTAAACTCACTTCCTAAAATTACTATTGGTATATCAAACTTCTATTTTATTAGTGAGTGTTTCCAAGGCCAATCCTTGAATGCATGTAAGAGGGTGGGTGTGAGAAGTCACATCCCATAGTTGTGGGAAGCATGGGACTAAGTAAAATAATTTTGGAGAAGAGTGTAACTCAAGAAAGTAAGACAAATAGAATAAATTCATATGGGCAGTGACAAAAATTTTAGACAATCAATGTTTTTGCATGAACAACAAGGAGAGTGTAGGGATGAAGATCTTGGAGCTCGAAAAACCATGGAGAGTGAATTATGGAGCATATTTGGAGTAGAACACTGAAGAGAAATTTTTTCAGTCCTGAAGAGTGAACTCTTTTGTGAGTTGCACTATAACAACAAATGATTATTGCTTCTTTTCTTGGTAGTTTTCTTAGCAATGACCTCCCTTGAGTTTCCTAGTAGTGATATTCCTAGTCACATGTGCTAGAGAAACCATGGTAAATGAATTATATTCTTGATGGACTGAAATTAGTGAAAGGGTATGTTCCTTGGGTTGGACATGTCGAGAGGAAGAGAGATGGTAGAAAAATGGGATACTTGTAGCAGAATACTAGTGTATTGTGGGATGTTTCTAAGATGTGAGTGGAGAGTGAGAGACCACCTTATTTTGTGGATTTTCAGCCCCAAATAGGGGGTGAATTACTATTTATATATGGAACAAGAATTCTATGGTTGGGTGGAATGTCTATTCCAAGTAGTTGGTTGCACAATGTTTTTAAAAAGATAAGTGTTTTATCTTGTTGTTGTGTTGCATTATGAGTTTACTTGTTGTGTATTAACTCTATGTTTGAGAATGATTTATATGCTTATGTGTTTGAGTTTATTATATGCATTTTATGTTTATTTTAGAATATTGTAGATGCATCTAGTTCATGGTATCAACAAATGGTTAAAAATTTATGTTTTCCTATAGCCAGTAAGCTACAAGATTAGTTAGCATAATTTTTTTTATTTTATGAGTATTTTTGCGTGTAATGGACCTCATATAGGCTAGAGAACATTACATATTAGTATTATAGATTTTGGTTCAACACTGAACCCATATGGGCTAAGAACCAGTGTGAAGTTTAGGAAATTCATTGTTAAAAATTTCTATATCTAACAAATTTGGCGAAAAGTGGTGAAAAATCAGAGCAAAATCCTCAAATTTGTGAGAAAATTTGAGTTTCAAATTCCTCATAACTATTGAAGAGATGATCTAGGGTGTCAATTTGTTGATTGCAAATTTAAAATTTAACTTGAAAGGTTGAAATTCATGTTTAATGGTCACTAAATAATTGGGTGAAGTTGATGGATCGATGATCGAGATCGCATTTGATTTCAAAATAAATGGCCAAGATTCATTGTAAATAGGTTTTAACACTTATAAAAAATTTTGGAGTTTGGCAAGGTCTAGATGACCAATGAACGAGATTCATTTTCAACAGTAGGAAAAATGAGGTAGATCGATGGTCAAGATTCATTTTTTATTTTTTCAAAGTTGGAGTAGATCAATGGTCAAGATCATTTTGCATGTAAATTGATGATCCAGATTTATTTGGGTCGATTTGGTTGAAATTTTATAAGTATTGGAGTTGACCAAGAGAGATCATCGATGGATTATGATCGATGGTCAGATCGACGAGATTTACGAAGATTTTTTAGTTTTCCAATAGAAATTGTTAATGGTTGATGATCGGATCAGAAAGTTTGGCGAAAATTTTGGGTCAACTAAAGGAAATATTCTATCATTGATGGATGATGATCGGTGATCGCCAAAATCTGGCAAAATATTTTATGCATCCAAAAGAATTTTTCGATTGATGATGGTCGATGAATGGGGGTCGGTAGATTCAATGAGGTGTTCAATTATTCCAAGAGAAATTGGAAATCACGGATGAGGGGAAATATGGTGATGATGTGTCATTCCATCTAATCATTTGTGTGTCATCCCACATCATATAGAGTTCCATGTCTTCATATATGTGCCATGCCACATCAACATCCATGTGTCATGCCACATAAACATAGTTGCCACATCAGCCAAGAAAAGGTTGATGGTTGATGGTTAGGCCGATAAAATTGGTGAATTGTTTTTTCATGCCAATAGGAAGCGATAATGGTTGATGGTAGGGTCAGTCAATTTAGCGATTATTTACAAAATTTGTTGTGAAAGGAAAATGTCAATGGTTCAGGGCTGAGTCAATGAAATTGGTAGGTTGTTTATCTATCTAAAGAAAATGATTAATCGATGATAGATTTCAAATCAATGGTTGATATTTCCCTTGATTTCAAGATCAATGATTCATATTAGAAGGATTTACAATAGTAAAAAAATCAAATTTTCTATGAATTTTTCAAATTTTTGAATGTCTTAATCTTGCGAGGTGATTCTGAGGTCCTAAACAACGCTTTTAAGCATTCAATTTTCACGAAAATGGGGTGTATCTTTCGTTGTCCCTATATCTTCATATTAAATAAAAGAACTCAAAGAGATATTTCCAACAATATAAAAAGGACATAAAACATATATTGTATGCGAAAAATATAGTTAAATTAATTAAGGGTATAATGTTGGCACCCGTTTACTTCTAGAGGGTATAACTACTTGCTCAAAAGTTTTTTTGGGGAACAAGAGAAGTCTATAATATTATGAACCATAGAATTCATTCATTGAACCAGATTTAGAATGTAGGTACGTAAAAATGTGGAAGAAGAGAAGCAAGAGACATGTAGGATATAGGGATAAAATGGGAAAACAATATAAACTTCCTCAGACCATAAATTTCATATTAGAGCTTGGATTTTAGAAAATGAATAGTCACTAGAAAGGTCTCAAGGATTATAATATATCTATCCACCCATAATTTTTAATTGGATATGATTTTTTTCTCAACAAGTAATATATCATTTTTATAACTTGGTAAAAACATAATAAAGAGTGGAAAATTGCTACTTGAGAAGGTTGTAACTTTCGTTCAGAATTAAAATTGAGGCATGAGTATAGTCATTATAAAGTTATTTAAGAGATGAATGTGTCTAGTTTGTCTTAGTGCATTTTTTCCTTCATAAATTGAGATGAGCAATAATCTATATTCTAATTAATGAAAGGTTTTATAGTATGCATGTGCTAACAATAATTATTAAATGAACATTTATTCTAGAATTAGAGGTACATGAAAACAATTTTGGTTCTTATATGAGGAGTGTAGTTGTGGAATATTACTAAGGATCTTAAAACCATGAGGAAGAAGTCAAAATTTTGCATGTCAACATGGGAAATGTTGAGACAGAGTTCAATGGAAGAAGTGGAAGGCATGAGCTTGTAACTATGATAAGTATGCAAAGAGAAGTGTAGAGGTATAAGGATGATAATGGAAGGATTATGAAGGCTCAGTTAGAGATACTTTATAGTATGAACATGCTATAGAATCAAGAAAATAAATACTTTGGCACAAAGAAAGAAACTAGTGCTAGAAAAGTGACCTCATCTACATCCCATAGTAGAAACGATGATTAAAGGAATGAAAGGAAGTCAAGAAGAATGAACAAGAAACATCATTCTCCAAGAAAATCCACTATAATAACTCATGCAAGTTAAGGGCCAGGGAGCAACCCAATTGTGTCTCGTGTCAGGAGGTATAAAATAAGGCCCAAGGAAGACATATTACAAGGTGAACTTAGGAAAATCAAGCCACCAAATTTAAATGGTGAGCATGGGAAAATATGATAGATTGAGGCCTAACTATTGGAAATGAAGAAATATTTCTATCTACATGATTACCCCTCAAGGGTAGAAGCTACAATTGCAACCTACTACTTTCAAGAAAAGACAACCATGTGGTGGGATCAACTTAAGAAAGCCAAGCACCTTGATGAGAAGATGATCTTATGGAGGAAATTCAAAGGATATTTCCAATATAAATATTGGTCCGAGCATTATTATGAAAGGAAGATGAAATCTTTATTTGAACTCAAGTTGGGAAGCATGAGAATCGATGAATATAAGAAGAAATAATTTGAATTGCTAAAGTATATGGACTTCAAAAATGATGAGAAAGTTAAATTGAAAAGGTTTTTGAGAGGGTTACCCTACTACTGTGAAAACATATAATATGATCAACCCAATACTTTGGAGGAGGCCATAAGAAGAGAAAAGCATCTTTATGAGCAAAGAAGAGGAAGGTCAATTTTTAGAAAATCTTCGAATGCCAAAATGAAGGGTAAAAATGAGAAAATAATGAAAGGATTTAAGCCATTGTTTTTCAAGAACAATTCATAAGTAAATCAACAAGGACAGTCAACCCAAAATGAGCACAAGATTGCAAATCCATTTGGGAAAAAGCTAATGCAACAACCTATACAACGTTAGGGATGTGAGGAAAATCACTTATATAGAGTCCAACCTCACAAAGGAAAAAGGATGAGGAGCGTCCACAACATTCAAGAGGATAAAAAAGTGGAATACAATGGAGGAAACATTCCAAGGATCTATGTTTCATTGGAAAACAAACAAGTAAAATATCGATCTCCTATGATTGAAGTGGAAGGTAAGATTGATAACCAATCCATATAAATTTTAATTGATTATGGATCTATCCATTGTTACATAACCTCTAACATTGTTGAAATATTTCACTTTCAAAGGAGTAAGAATAAGAAATATATGTTAGTTTAGTTATCCATGGGGGCTAAGAGGAAAATCAATGAGCTAGTTAAATATTGTCCCATAGACATAAAAGGATTCAACACAAAGGTAGATGTGAACATCAATAATTAGGTTCATATGATTGTTTAATTGACATGGATTGATTGGAAAAACACCATGTTGTCCTAGATTGTTAAAACAAGATAATCACATGTATTGATGAAGAAGGGAAGAAAGGCAACGTTCAATGAATTCCAAGAGTTGTAGTTGTTAGAGAAATTTCATCTATGCAGTTGAAAATGAGTTTTAGGAAATGAAGTCAAATTTTTGCATCCCATATGGAAGAGACAACTAGAGATAAAGTGGAAATCATTGAAGACCATCCAATCTTAAGGGATTTTGAAGATATTTTTTGGGAAATCCTAGGACTGTAACAAAAAAGAGACATTGATTTATCTATTGATTTGGTGCCAGAAGCGGTCCCAGTGTCCAAGACACCATACATAATGACAACACCATAATTGAAGGATTTGCAGATGTAGCTTGAAGAATTGTTAAAGAAGGGGTATATATGTCCAAGTGTGTCAACTTGGGGTGCCCTGATTATTTTTGTGAAAAATAAAGATGGAACTTTAATGATGTGTATTGATTTCAGAAAATTGAATAAGGTCATCATAAAGAACAAATATCCTTTGGCAAGGGTTGATGATTAATTTGATCAAATGAAAGGTGCATAAATCAAGTGAGAGTTAGAAACCACTATTAGAAGAATATCAATATCATGTTATCATCAAGCGAGGATAAAGGAAGAGGACATTAACAAGGAAACATTTAGGACAAGATATGGGAATTATGAATTCACGGTAGTTCCATTCGGGCTATCGAATGCATCTACCATTTTCATGTACCTGATGAATGGAATGTTTAGGGAGTACCTGGACAAGTTTTTAATTATGTTCTTGGATGATATACTCATCTACTATAAGTCATAAGAGTAACATGAGAAACATTTTAGAATGATTCTAAAAGTTTTAAGAGAGAATAAGGTGTATTCCAAGCTATGTAAGTGCATATTCTATCAAGAGAAGATTCATTACATGGAGCATATTACTTCAATAGAAGGGATGGTATTTGATCCTAAGAATATAGAGGCCACTAGAGGATGGATACTTCCAAGGAATGTCATAGAGATTAGATCATTCATGGGTGTTTCCATTTATTACCAAGATTCATAAAAGGATTTTCAAATATTGCAATCTCCATTATATTTTTGCAACATAATGGAGTGGAGTTTGAATGGACTTCCAAGTGTGAAGAGATTTTTTAGTAGCTTAAAGACATATTGACAAGTGCACCATTATTAATATTGTAGATCCAAATTAAGGATTTATTGTGTGCATGGATGTGTGCAAGGAAGGGCTTGATGGAGTCCTCACACAAAAAGATAATGTGGTGTGCTATGAGTCCATAAAATTAAAGGAGAATGCGAGGAATTATGCTACCCATGATATAGAGTTAGCATCCATTATTCATGCATTTAAAATGTGAAGACATTACCTCATGGGAATGAAATATGAGCTAAGGAAAAACCATTTTGGTTGTAAAACCTTTTTTGGATAACGCACATTATATGTCAGAAAAACTACATAGCTAGAACTTATGAGTCAATATGACTTTGAAATTAAGCACATAAAGGGAAAGGAAAATCA
Source organism: Picea sitchensis (assembly GCA_010110895.2). Taxonomy (NCBI): domain Eukaryota; kingdom Viridiplantae; phylum Streptophyta; class Pinopsida; order Pinales; family Pinaceae; genus Picea; species Picea sitchensis. Next base: position 19,142 of record SNQJ01S0146908.1, on the reverse strand, counting down.
GGTGGATGATGCACTAAGTAGAAGAGATCATGAAATGCATATTGCATTCATTATCATCTACAACACATATTTAAAAGACATAATTTTAGAGGTAGCAAATTCGGATCAACAATATCTAAAAATAAAAGAAACATTACAACAAGGTGATTTTCAATAGAAATTTAATTATTATTAGATAAAAGAAGATGGAATTACCATGTACAAAGGAAAAGTATATGTGTTGAATTCAAATGAGCTAAAAAATACAATGATCAGGGAAATGGACAATGTGCCATATCCTGGGCACCTAGAATATCATAAAATAGTTGCAGCTATAATAAGCCAACACTTTTGGCCCAAAATGGAGAAACAGGTGAATAATTATATAGTCTGATGTCTAGAGTGCTAGAATGTGAAGACTGAACATAGACAACCAACTAGGTTATTGAAGCCATTTTTCATTCTAGAATGGAAGTGGGAAGTTGGTGCAACGGATTTTATTAATAAGTTTCCCATAACAATGAAGCAACATGATTCCATCAAGTTGGTGGTGGATAAATTAACTAAGGCCGCACATTTTATTCTAGTGAATATTACACACAAGAAAACAAATATTGCATAAATATACATGAAGGAAGTTGTTGGGATAGATGGAGTTCCTAATGCAATAGATTCATATAGTGATCCAAAGTTTATATCAAGTTTATGGAGATTTGTTTCCAAAGGATTTGGGACAAATTTAAATCTTAGTACAATGTACCGACCAAATTCAGATGAGAAAATAGATAGGAATAACATACTAATTGAGGACATGCTCAATATGTATGTGATGGACAAACAATAATAATGGGAGGACTATATCCACTTAGTAGAATTAGATTACAATAGTGGGTTTCAAGCCTCATTAAAAGTGATCCCATTTGAAGCATTGTATGGCAGGAAGTGTAACACACCAACGAGTTGGGACAATGTAGAAGACATAGCAATTATTTAGACAAATTTGTGAAGGAAATGGGAGATAAGATGACAAAGATCAGGTGGACTGTAAAGGCTACCCAGGATAGGTAGAAAATTTATGCAAACAAGAACAAATTTTTCAGATATTTAAAAGTGGGAGAACACATACTTTTGAAAGTGAAAGAAAAGAGAATTTCAGTAATATTAGGAAGTTTCCCAAAGTTGGAAACAAGATATTATGAACATTTTGAGATCTTAGAAAAGAAGGGGTCAGTTCCATACATGCTATCATTTCCTACATCCATTAGAGGGCATAATTTATTTTATGTGTTATTATTAAAGAAATATGTGTCTATCCCTAACCACATAACTGATTGGACTGTGATCTAGGTAGAACACGAAGGATATTTCTAGGTGGAACCATTATGCATCTTGGACCAGAAAGTCAAAGTGTTTGGAAAAAAAACCATAGGGTTGGTAAAGGTTTAATAGACCTACTAAGGTCCTCAATATGCAACATGGGAGCATAAAAAAAATTGTTGGAGGAATACCTGTAATTTTTTGTCAATTTTGAAGAAAACAGAATAAAAGAATGCAAGACTCCATTTTGAGAGGCTAGATCTCTAGAACCACATCTCAGAGTCTGAGTCGACCTATTTCAGTGCCTTGGAAATAAAATGGTACAATCTGATGGATTGAGAGAAGTTAAGGGGGTACATTCCTTGGGTCATTGAGTTGAGAGGAACATGTGAATTTGGTTGTAATTTTAAACATGGTATTTCATGTTGCGAGGTGATTCCTTTTATTTCCATGTGTCCCAAGTGGTATTTCCTAGCTGGCATTTCCTGCATGGTAGTGACTTTATTAGAGCTCATACAGGTTCAAATCTGCACTCTATCAATCATCCTTAACTTACATCTCTGACTTTTGAAACCGTTGATTCTATATGACATTAAAACCTTGTTTTGCTTGGTTGTGAGAATTATCCCATATGCATAGAGAGAAGCTAAACCAAAAAAAGATTTATATATATATATATCGTTGAATGGAATCTTTCGTAGAGCATAATGGTTGAGGGATTGGGCTTGGGCTTCGTGTTGGTTGGTTTGTTGGGTGCATGAATCATTCGACATATAATTTAGGTGGTTGAATCAAGATTTGTATAGGTCGAGGACTTGGAGATTGGATTGAAATTCCAACATAGGCCCATAAAATATATAAAATAACCAAACACCATTTTTTAATAAAAAATATTATTTGAAAACCTCATCAATTAGTTTTAAAATAATATAATTTTTCATACTTGACTTGGTTTTTGGGTAGCAAGGGAAACTTAGCATTTTTGATACAATTTAAGAGACCAAGGAATTGCATATCCACAATTTGAGATCATAGGAAACTTTGACAAAGTGTGATACAAGGATTTGAGATTTTTGAAAAAGTTTGAAAGTATAAGGATAACTAGCAAAGACTTGGTGGACCAAAGAATGGAAACTAGAAAGAATGCAGAATATGTTTGTCTATGCAAAACAAATTATGAGATAATGCAAAAATTGGCAATGTCAATTTTTTCCTAACATTATGCATGCCCCATGATGGTTATTTCTTTCTCTCTTACTTTTTTTTGTGTTGACCCAGGTTTGGATCTCAACAGGTTTCCAACAAAACCCTTAAAAACTATCGTCCCTCCTAGTAAACCAGAAGGAAACGTTGCGCATTGGGTGCACAATGAAGTCTCACTCAAGAAAACGTTTATGGGTGAATGAAATACCTAGGTGTTTGCATTCTAGGAATGAGTGGGGATGTAGGTTTTTGTTCCTCCTTCTTTATGAATTAACCTTGTTAATGATTTAAATATTTCTAGKATTTATTCATCTTTATCCTTATTCATGCATGTTGATACATCTAGTTTAATAATTCATTTATAAGATAACACTTAACATAAAGTAAACATTCATTAATCATCACACATTACACAAGGATTGCAGTGGCTCACCCCCTCCTGGGGTTACACCCACAAATATCTGGATCTGCTCTTTTATTTAATCTACTGCAAAATATTGCATTGTGTGCATTACATCTCAGTAAGAAAATTAAGATTGAGGGTGGGAACCCTATGTGAGGTAGACTAGATCACACCAGGCTCCTCATCCTGTGACCTAACCCTCAAATTCTACCTTACTTGAATCTTCTAGAAACTTATTATAATCAACAATCCCACAAAATGATATGATCCCTTTCTTTCCTTAACTAACATCTCTCTTTCCTAGACCTCATAGGTTCTTATTTATATTATTTTATAGGATTATAGCCATTACAATCCTTATCAAAAACCTTAACCCTATATAGGTTAGGATTTTATTCCTGCAAACCATGTTGCATTTCGTTCTACATGTTTCTTTTTCTTCTTTTTCTACATCCATCTTTCTTGCCACTTGTTGCACCTGCTCCAAATTAGGTATTTTTGCAAAATAAATCCTTCTCCAAAAATAGGTTTTCACACAAAATAGATTTCCTTCTAAAAATATATATGTTCCCAACATGCTCCCAACACTGACATGTGGCTCGTCTTGAGCCACTCAGGTGGTGCATTCTCCATGTACAACCTTTGCCAAGCTGTGAAACTTTCCTTCTAATTCTTCTCATTTTTCTCTCGCTTTGCGACTTTCTCTCTAAGCTCCTTTATCCTCTGCATTGTGATGTGTTCTCTTATAGAATATGTGCTCTTGGAATGAACCTGAGCCATCCTTGTCTTCCCCTCCTCCAGTTCCACAATTATTTGTGTTGATTGCTGCTGGACAATTTCTAACTGGGATTTCCTTGCCTGCTTGTTATTCTTTGTAGTCTTTAATTCTGTCTAGAGGGTCTTCATCTCTTGTTTTCCCTTAAATCGCTCTGTAATTCTCATGGCCTTTTGTCACTGCTTAAAATCCTTAATTTTAGTGCTAATTTGAAGCTCTTGTTGGTCTGTTTGTTGGACCCAATCATCTTCCTCCAACATCATCCATAGTTGCGCGGTCCTGTCAAAAATTTGTGTGACCATTTTGTTTCCTTTCTCCCTAATTTATACTTGTAGGGATTCACGTGGATCCCTTTCAGCTATGACTTCGGGAGGAGTAGTTTGTGTTAATGTTTATTTGAGTTCCTCAATATCCTTCTTATAGTCTTCGAGCATATGTGCGATGATTTGAATTTGTTCTTCAACATTGCTTAGGGTTCCTATGCATTGTCTGGAATTTTTGTGTAGACTTCCTTGAGATTCTGATCAAATTTATCTATGCACTTATTCTCCTCTTGTTTCTCCATCTTGACCTTATCTACCACCATATATAGTGCATCATTTCCATCTCTCGTTACTTGCAATTATGTCATGTCTACTCTGGCTTGTGATTGCACTTTCTGTGTGACACTAACTTGTATCTTGTACAATTCCTTTGTGGTATTTTAGCCAATACCAATTGTAACCGTGCAATGTATTTAAGTGGCATATGGGATATGGCCTCATTGACCTACACCATATCAGTTGTTATATGGAAGCTAGGACTTGCTTTCACTACGATTTGGATTGTGTATTTTTTGTTCTTCTCGGTCTTGTCCCTTGCCTCTGTCAGTTGGGGGATCGATTCTTCTTCTCTCTCTTTCATTTGGGATGATTGTATCCATTACAGGACCTTATTAATGTCATCCAACTTGCTCCTTATACTTCCTCTTTCATTCTTGTCTTCCTCATACTCCTCCATTGTGCGGTATTGCACCCTCTCTGCGACTAGTTCAACATCATCCTCAGTGATTGTGTATTATGGGATTTGTTTGTGGGACTTAGCATTCTTGTGCGGCCCACTTGTATGTATGATTGGCCATTTGGGTGGCCCTATCTCTTATGGAGTACTTTCCAATGTGGTTTATTGTGTTGTTGTGTCCCCGCTTCCTTGTGCTTCCTATGCTGGGGCATTGTCTTTCTTTCCCATATGGCTATCCTTATTTGGGGCAGTGCCCTTCTTCTGTTGCTTTCTCTTTTGAATGATCTTGTCCTGGTGTGTTGATTTCTTGGTCGTGATGTTTCCTCCTAGAGGTGCTTTAGATGACCCTGCTTCCACTTCTTTTCCTTTGGGCATGTCCTTGGTGATTACTGGGATCTTCCAATCCTCTTGCCATTATTTCATTTCCCATTCAAATTCCTTTGCATTGATGCAAAACTGAAGTTGTATCCATTATTTGTCTGTATCCTTGCGTGCTTGTATACACATATTGTGTCGATTATCCCTAAAGTTGTCTATCCCTTGATACTGCATGAAAAMTTTGGGAGCTATTCTCCAGATGTTGTSTATATTCTCTTGCATATTGTTGAAATACCAAGCAAAAGTGTTGGAATTACCACCTCTCCACTTTGGATCCAAAGTGCTTCCCAACGATGTATACCGTGTTGTGTGACATCATCCTACTCTATCTCAAAAATATGTGTAGGGAGACTCTTTCTAGCCAATTGTTGCTATCAATATAATGAGCGAGGAGTAATGGAACTTGGTTCCCAAATCTTGCACATCCTTGTAGTCATCTAGGAACAGATTTAGTAAGTATGGGGTCCAACTGAGAATGGTGTCATTTGCGCATTGTTCTTCTGCTGCGACAACCCCTTCAGGGACTTCCTCCTTGTGACATTTGTGAAGGATTTTGCATGCCATCAATTCTGTTGCCATTCTGGTGGTTGTCTCACTGATATGATTTATAATGATTTTGTTTGAGCCACTTTTTGTCCCATAATTTTTATTCATCTCCTCCGCAAGTTCCTTTTTCTTGGTCTTATCATCCATGTACTGCACGACTTCTCACCATCTGATGGTAGTCCTATGATGATTGAAATCAGTTCAACATCGATGGAGAATGGTTCATCTAGCAACAAAAATCCTCCATGGAGGACCGCTAGTAACTGCTTGATGCATTTGTTCACATACTTCCCCCTTCCAAAGTGAGGAAACTCCAGCAAATTCATAATCCTTGTATTTTCCAAGCCTGCCACCCATTTCTTTGGCTGCAACACTAGATCTCCTAACAACCATGTGCCTAGGCTCTCCATATACACATATTGTGAAAATTTTGGGAACTTGTTGGTGTCTGACACATTGTGCTCTGTGTACCATAACCTTTCGACACAGCCTAGTAAACTTGGCATTGTATGCACCCCACATGGGATGCAGAAAAATATGATGGAGGCATCGGGATAATTGCGCGGGGATCATGTGATGGGTTATTTCCCCTTTCTTTGTGTCGGCGCGCTGGATGTCCCAGCCTCTAGTTATTTTTCTTCCCATCCCAACTTTGGTTTCCCCATGATATCCTCAAGATGTAATCCCTCCTACTATGAAGACCCCACCATAGGTTGTGGCCTTAGCCTGTCAGATTTTTTCCTTTCACTGTCAATGCCATTTTTTTTGTAGGTAGCTTTTGCCTTGAAAGGTTGTTGTGGGTTTCCTGTTGCTAATGGGTCATATCCCTGTGAACTATCGTGTGAATTGATGTCCATACCGACCATTTTTGGGGCCTTCCCATCTTCCTCTACTAGTGTGTCGCTCACCGATTTGATTTGTGGCAAAGGAATTGCATTGAGAACGATGATTCCCTTTGTCTATGTAAGCAAATGTTCTGTCTCTATGGTTTCCTTTCATTACTGGTGTTTTCCATGTTGTTTATCTAGGTGCACCAATCTTTGTAGGTTCCATTGTGGGAATTCTTCCTTCTCTGATTGAACTTCAGCTGCCATGACCTTTGAACTCGTGTATTTGCCTCCTGTCTTCGTGCTCCTTAGCTTCATGGGTTTGTAAATTCATAATGTGTCCTGTTTGGCTTGTGTTTTAGTTACACACGAGGTGTCATAAGTTCCCTGAATCTTCTCGTAAACGCTTATTTGATGGTCATAAATGCATGAAAGTTTGTCAAGAATGCTTCATTAAGTTTCATAAATTCCCAATTCACGCCTTTTTGTCTTGACGACCGGTTTTTTCTTTTCTGACCGTTGGCCCATTTTTTGGTGCACTGCAATTTTTTGGTGCATTGTACATTTCTGTTGTGAATTTTACCCTGGTGCGTTGTGTTTATTTCCTGTCATCCATATGTTTCGTACGGTAACTTTTTATTTTTTTCGTGTTGATTATGCTGCCTGATGTGCACGATATTTCCTGGTATTTTGTATTTTCTTCTTTTTCTACTTTTTTCTTATTTTTCTACTTTTGTCTTCCTTTTTCTTCTTTTTCTATTTTTATTTCTTTTTATTATTTTTCTTCCCTAATATCTATTATAGTACACTATTTACACGACTTTATTATTGTGTTGTAACTATTTTGAATTAGTAGGTTGATCATCCTTGTATAGTTTCAGTCAATTATCGTTGATCATTCCTTTTAGTTTTGTTCCTCCCAAGTCTTTTAATTGCATAGATCCCCCATATGTGACAATATTTACTTCATATGCCCTAGCCAATGCATTCTAAAATTACCAGGGTGTTGGAATTTGTTTTTATCATATAGAAAAAGTAGGTCTCCCTCCTTAAAACTCTTCTTTTTAATATGTTTGTCATGCCCGGATTTGTCTCTTTCTTTCTATACTTCCTGGTGAAATAATTCCAGAAGCATGTCCTCTTCCATTTCCATTAGTTTATTTAACCTCTCCTATACTGCACCTCTTTTGTTCATGTTGGTAATTGCTACTACGGGCAAACTGGGTACTCGAAATTCTAATGGTACCACTACTTCCTACCCATACACCAATCTGAATGGTGTTTTTCCTGTCAACTTCTTACATGTGGTCATGTATTCCCATGGTACTGTTGGTATTTTCAAGTCCCAATCATCCCCATTAACATTGCAAATCGTAGTTAATGAATTTTCCAAAATCTTATTGAAAGCTTCTACTATTCCGTTTGCCTCAAGATGATATGGTGTACTCTTCTAGTGATAGAGATCAAACTCCTTGGCCACAGCCATGATGGTATTATTAATAAAATGAGTGGCTTGGTCACTGATCAAAATCCTAGGACACCCAAATCTAGTGATCACTTGCTCAAATAAGAACTTTGTTTTTGTCTCTACGCTACAATCATGGTTTGGGTCTATTTACTTAAAATAAAAACTTATGTATTTAATACTCTTATGAAAGTCATAGATTTGGTTGAAAAGAGATCTAACAGGTCAATCAAGTTTTTAAGGAAAGATAATGGAGGTGAGTTCACATATGTGGAATTTGAGAACTATTGCAAGGAAGTTGGGATCAAAATACATTAGACCACATTTTATACTCCTCAGCAGAATGGTGTTGTTGAACGCATGAATAGGACTCTTCTAGAGAAAGAAAGGAGGATGCTCAATAATGCCAAGATGCAACAGGAAATGTGGGAAGAAGTAGTTCTTACATCATGCTATCTGATAAATTGGTCACCATCAATTGCAATAAACTGTAAGATTCCATAAGAGGTATGGACAGGTCAGTCCTGCGATTTTTCAAATATGAGAATATTTGGTTGTGATTCTTATGCTCTTATTTCTAAAGATCAACATTTTAAGTTAGATCCTAGATCAAAGAAATATGTCTTTGTTGGTTATGGTGATGGAGTTAACGGGTACATATTGTGGGATCCTACTTCTCACAAACTCATCATAAGGAGAGATGTAGTATTTGATGAATCCTCACTCTTAAAATCAGAATTGGTAGATGTTGAAGTGAGACAAGAACATGTACCGCAAGTTCAACAAATACAGTTGGAACTCAACCATATTTAGAAAGGTAGGAGCATGAAGAAGTTCCAAAATAAGAAGATGAAGATGTACATGCAGAAAATATCCAGGAAACTAAGGATATGCCTCAACCATCTCTGAGGAGATATTCATGGGTCAGGAATCCTCCTACAAGGTATGAGGATTATGTTTCATTTGTGGATTTTGTTTCTATTGATGGAGAATCTACTTTTTTTCACGAAACAATTAAGGTATCTAAAAGTTCTCAATGGAATAAATCTATGAACGAAGAAATGGATGCCTTAGAGAGGAATAAAACATGGGACCTGGTAGAACTTCCAAAGGAAAGGAAGGTTGTCAGTTACAAGTGGGTCTACAAATTGAAGAAGGGTGTTGATGATAAATTCTAAAGGTATAAGAAAAACTGGTAGCAAAAGGTTATTCTTAAAAGGAAGGTATTGATATTCATGAGATATTTTCACCAGTTGTGAAGATTGTTTCAATTCGTGTTATGTTAGCACTGATTTCTATAATTAATMTTTAGTTAGATCATCTATATGTTAAAAMAACATTTCTATATGGAGATTTAGATGAGGATATATATATGGAACAATCATAAGGGTTTGTTCATGATCACAATAAGAGGTTTCCTTGCAAACTCAAGAATTCATTGTATGGCCTGAGACATTCTCCCAGAGAATGGTACAAGAAGTTTGATTCCTTCATGGCGAGCCTAAATTTTACAAGTGAATATGATCATTGTGTTTATTTTAAAAAGTTAGAAAATGGCATGTTGATTATTTTGGTGTTATATGTTGACAATATGCTTGTGGAAATAAAGAGAATGGTTGAAATCAAAAAGTTGAAGGATCAATTGGATAGGGAATTCGATCTGAAGGATCTAGGAGTTGCAAAACAAATCTTAGGCATGGAGATAGAAAGAGATGGGAAAAATGCTAAGCTGTGGTTATCATAACAAAAGTATGTGGAGAAAATACTTATGAGATTCGATATGAATAATGTGAAACCTGTACAGATGCCTTTGGATTCCCATTTCAAGCTTTCTTCAGGTTTATGTCCTAGTAATGATGAAGAAAAAGGACTATATGTCTCGTGTACAATATGATAATGCAGTGAAAAGTTTGATGTATGTGATGGTGAGTATTAGACCAGATATTTCACATGCATGTAGTTGGTGTCCTCATTTGATACATGGAAAATCCCGGAAAAAGCACATTGGGAAGTAGTGAAATGGGTGCTTCGATATCTTAGAGGAACAAGAAATTATTATATCACCTATGATGGTTTGAGAGATTCCGTTTTTGTTTATTTATATTCATATTTTGCAGGTGACTTGGACAAAATGAGATCCACTTCAGTATATGTCCTTATTCTTGCAGGAGGACCTAATAATTGGATGTCAAAGCTTCAAAATGTAGTCGCTTTATCCACTACTAAGGCATAGTATATGGGTCATGGTTTCTTCCCATGCATACGAGGAGGAAATTTGGTTACAGGGTCTATTTGGTGAGTTTGGAAGGATGCAAGAGAATTTGAAAGTATTTTGTGATAGTGAATTGTTATTCATTTCGCTAGAAATTCATCTTATCACAGTAATACAAAGAATATTTTTGTTAAGTAACATTTTGTAAGACAGATTGTTGATGAAGGTGGGGTGTATTTGTAAAAGGTCCATGCAAAATTAAATTCTGCACACATGTTTATGAAACCAGTTTTATTAGAGAAGTTGTGGTGTGTTGGTTGTGGAGCCTGATTATCTTCCTGATTTAGAGGTCCTTGCTTTCAGCCATGTTTATACCCCATGAAGTATTGACACCTCAGAAGTATGTACACTCTTCCACGTGGGGGAGTGCAGAGGGGGAGTACCCCCTCTACGGGGTCTGGGGGCAAGCGGGGGTTCGGGGGTGAAGCCCCCGAATGAAAAAATTGCCTTGTAAATGTATATTGTAATTTCATTGTAAATCTGGACTGTTCATTATAAGTTCATAGATCCAATGGTAGAGATTATGTTAGGGGTTTTTCCCTAGAAGGCAACCCTATTTTATGATGGAAATGTATTGCAGCTACGGTTGATGGTGAATATTGTATTCTGAGAGAGGAGATTGTGAGAAAAAGAAGAGGAAGTTACAACGGGTTTTGCTGTAGGTTGTATCCCTTCACTTGCTGGATAATAATAAAGGAAGGACCTAGAAATTTCTCTAGTGGACGTAGCCCACACTAGGTGAACCACGTAAATCTGTGTCTCTCTTGTATTGTGTATCTTCTGTGTTTTTTTTTCCGCATTTGTTTTATTTTATTTCTCTGTGGTCCTATTTTTCTAACAACTGGTATTAGAGTGAAAGGTAACTCATAGGAAAAGAGGGTTCCTAGTTCGAGTGGGAGCAATGTCATAACATGGAAAGTTTAGGGTCGAGAAATTTAATGACCAAAACTACCAGTTATGGAAGATGCAGATGGAAGATTATTTATATCAGAAGGATCTATTCCTACCATTGGGTGGAGTAGCAAAGAAGTCAATGGCCATGAAGGATGAAGAATGGGAGATTCTTGATAGAAAGGCTCTAGGAACGATGCGACTGGGCTTGGAAGCATCGATGGATTTCAATATTTCCAAAGAAAAGACAACGAAGGGTTTGATGGACGCATTGGCCAAATTCTATGAAAAACCCTCGGCATCCAATAAGGTATTTCTAATGAAGAGATTATTTAATATGAAGATGTCGGAAGGT
>SNQJ01S0146907.1:23850-35667 GCA_010110895.2 Picea sitchensis | reverse complement strand
TCCCTTATATTAGTGAGTCAGAAAAATGGTCTCAGTACAGTACACATATTTAGGAGTTCAAATTTGTAAAAAAATATTTATTTTGACACCAAAACAAAGACTGGTTTAAGTAAAGTTTACCCTATCCTTACTTCCCTTAACAAGTAGTGTTTACAGTGCCAATTTGAAGACATCTATGAAAAGAAATATATTTTTCGCTTAGTGATAATTCCCACTCTTCTTTATGTATGTGATATTTTATGACATTATCTTCCAACTACATATCAAAGAAAAATTACATATCAAAGAAAAATATAGAGATCTGATTGTTTGATTCTCTCCAAACACATCCACATTAAGAGTTCATCTCCTTAGACCATCATTCTTGTATAGTTCAACTCTACCCCATTTATTGCATCTATGGTATTCTTTGTTGTGATGATGACTCATAGGATTAGGTGGACATGCATGCCCCATATAGATAATCTAAGAACCCATATATTTCGACCAACTATTATATGTAACATAAAAACAATGAGATCCATTCTTGTCAGTGGGATAGAGATCGTTATTCTCTCCTTCTAGTCAATCTTTATATTCATGGATTTCCTCCACAAAAATTCTTGAAGGATTCACTAATATTCTTCAAAAGTGAGATAAAAAGGGGTATTCAAGACAAGATCTTCAAATCTTATCTTATGTCCATGTGGGTTGCACCCATTTAACCACTCACATGAAAGTTCTATTACAACTAGATTTCATATCTTCATTTCAATGAAAATCTCGTTAGACCACATGGATACGCCAAACTCAACTTCTCTTCTAGTTCAAGGGTTGTCCTTTCATACATTGAGTTATACCACCATATTCCATGGGAGAATTACACCTATTAAAGCTACTCCCTAGATTCAAAGATCGAGGATCAAATTTTATTTAAATGGTCACAATACAATGACATAATGGGATCACATATGTCTATCCCTCTTCATTATGGAGATGTTAGACACATGCCATTGCCTTTCTCTTTCTTCATATAAATATTCAAAAGTGACCTTTAATAGGTATGCTACTTCATACTTTCAAATAGGTTTGCACAAGCTGAAACCCCATGAAATTCCCGTGAACCACTTTTTTTTCTTGGGTATCAATGAATACAACTAATTACTCTCCAATCTCCCAAAACTTATCTTTTCAACTTCCTCTCAATAATCCTTTCCAATTAAAAAAGAAAGCCTATTTTCACTATATATTTTACATATCCATTTCTTTCTTAACATATTTCATACATTTTTTATTTATATCCCGACTATGTTGGTCCTAATATATTATCCACTTTTCAATTAATAATCCTTACAACACTTCATCCATCCTTTTCTTTTGAATATTTCGGTAATTTTTCTTTCTCAAATGATGCTTAGATACAATCAATCTTATCCATTTATTTACTTATAAAATAATTGTATCCATATGCATATGTAAGTTAAAATACAAACCCCAATATACACATCCATAGGTATATTAAAGGAGGGTCCCTAGTTTATGGGAAAAGAAAGGATTTTTGTTACCCCTTACTTCCATGATTTTGAACTTCCACTATGTTTATAACAAAGGTGTCATTTTTGCTATAGCTCTCAAATTTTCACTTTCATTTTTGGGATCTATCACTTTTTAAGGATATTGGAAATGCTTTAGTCAATTACATCAACATAGTTTTAAATCATATTAAACTTGTTTTTTCAGATTAAACTAGGTTTTTCATATATGATAGAATATGTGTTGAGATTAACATTATTCAAGGTCTAATAAATAAGATGTTATTACAAGGGCTTAAATTTAGATGAGTTCAAATTTTGAATTATGAGAACATTGATTTTCCGTGTCAGTTCTGCTAATAAGCATGACATCTTGAGGTTGCTTGTCCTCATGGAGGACCGTCTTTAAAAGTAAACAAAATACATAAACCTACAACAAGAAAATGGAAAGAATGTGAACAATCTTTAAGAGTGAACAAAGTACATAAAATTACACTAAGAAAATGGTAAGAATCTGAACAATCATATCCGAAGAATAACTATTTGTCTAGAAGGATGAATGAGGATAAAGAAGATGACACAAATTCCTTGAACATGGTAGGTACAAATGAATCTCATCCAGGGAATAAAGGGAATATATGAATCTAACAATTATGATTCAAATAACGATTTTGCACACCTTTAGAATCTTGGGTATCAGATTTCTCATTTATCTTTAATAGTGAATGTGGAATCTTCTTCAGCTATCTAGCATGAAATTAAAATGAAGAAAGGGAGAAAAGGTACGATCAAGGACTAATTTTCAATAGCACAACAATGAAATACATATTAATATTCACCACAATATTAGATATAAGGAGGATCATCTTCCCGATTCTAATAAAAAAAAAAATATTCCTAGCGTGTTCGTGACTTGCAGAACTAGCGTGTGGCTGAGAAACTGCAATAGAGGGGTATCTAAGTCGTCAATATCAGTTGAGGATGGCACCCGACATGGGCCACAACAACCCTTCACATGGTTGGATTTTTTAGGTGTCTCCTCTCGCAACCGTCAAGATTCAAACCTCGGTCTCCATGCAAAATGAGGCCCATCGAAACCGATCATGCTACCGGGATTTGACTTTTAAGGTTGAAGGATATGGGGTGGGATTTGATCCACTTATGTCGAAGTTGATCGTGCTAGAAGGATTTGAATTTTAAAGTTGAAGGACATGGGGTGGGCTTTGATCCACTTATGTGCGAATGGATCAGGAGACTATCTCTCTAGGTGCAACCACACGTTTGATCACTACCTCAAGGTGTCGGTGTGGCTCTAGGTTAAGTAGCTCTCATTAGAATTGAACCTTGGCCAATGGTGAAAAACTCGTAACTTTCCACCATTGGATCCAACTCATTTAAACCTAATAAAACACTCTTATAACATGTGCAAATGTGTTTTTTTAAGAATAATCTAGTTATTTTATTTTTCGAAAATTAGTTAAATTACACCCAAACTCAACAAATATATGAAAAAAATTAGAAAAAACTAAAACAATTAAACAATTCCATAATTTAATTTTTTTCTACCTTTTATAATCTCTTTTTTAATAATGGAACAATTTTAACAAGTGGACAATAATAATATAATAATCAGCAACAAGGGGTGGATATTGTCATGGAATTTTTAGGTGTCCCCTCCAGATAGGTAATAAGGTCCATCTTGATCACTACCTCAAGGTGTAACCATAGCTCTAGATTAAGTGGCTCTCATTAGAATTGAATCTTGTTCAATGATGAAAAAATCCTAGCTTTCCACAACTAAATCCAATCCTTTTGATACAACAAATACAAATGCTGGTTTTTTTTTAAGAATAATCTAATTACTCTATTTTTGAAAAATTAGTTAAATTACAAACAAACTCAATTATTTAAAAAAAAAAAACAATTTAACAATTCCATAATTATTTTTTTCTATATTTTATAATCTGTTTTCTAACGATGGAACAATTTTAACACGTGGATAATAATAATAAGCAGCACGGGGTGGCTACTGTCCTGTAGCCATTAATATCGAAAAGAAAGACAAATCGGTTGGACATCTTAATATAATATAAGAAACTAAAAAAATCTAGTTTTGTTCTTGAAAATCGTGACATTATCCCACTTCCACTCCACCACAGATTCCACATTGATTATCACCTAGAGAGATTTGTTTATGGAACCATGGAGATAGACGATCTAACGGTCGAGTAACGGACACATTAAGGGCAGGTTCTCATCATGGGGCATCTTTAACAAAGCGCACGTTCCTGCTTGTGTTGCAACGTCATTTCTGACCCGGCGTCCCTAGCTACTTCGGTAAAAATCGGAAATGGATGATATGACCAGCCTTCTTTTTAATAAAGTAAGCACGGATATAACACATTACCTATTTGTCAAGTCTTCAAAGATGAGAATTTGAAGGTTCGGGAGCTTTCATTTAAACAGTGGACTAAGATTCTTTTTACAAGTGGGAGCTCAAGGATTACCACTACATACCCCATTAAGAACAGATAAGGCTATAAAATCGAAGGAAATATTACTCAACTTCTTATTATTTATTTTCTGCATCGTTGCGGTATGGATTTAGAAAATGGGAGATCTACAGATTTGGGAAACGCATCTGTAATGGAGGAGCAGAAATGGCCTGAACCAATTCACAGAGCTCAAACTATTGCTGAAAGTGGGATTAAGAGATTACCCGGAATTTATATAAAACCAGAACCTGAGAGGCCCCAAGCTGGGGATACCTCATTTCACGAGGAGATTCCAGTTATCGATATGTTTGGGTTGAACGATGAGCGTCGCTGCAGAACGATGGAGGAAATCTCAGATGCTTGCAAAGAGTGGGGATTCTTCCAGGTGATTAACCATGGAATAGATTCGAAACTTATCACGACTACTTTGGACGTTTGTAGAGAATTTTTTAACCTGCCATTAGAAGAGAAGCAGAAGCACGCTAACGATCCTATTACATATGAAGGATATGGAAGTCGAATTGGAGTGCAGAAAGGAGCCGTTCCTGATTGGGGAGATTATTACTTTCACCATTTCATGCCTCTGAGTATCAGAAATGAAAGTAAATGGCCTTCAAAACCAATGAGCTACAGGTAATGTTAATTATAAAGCTTGATCTACAATATCTAACTACAAAATATCATGTTTTCTTCACAATATTTTATGCGCATATCATAAACGTTGATGCAGAATACATATGAAAGAATACTGCAAAGAAGTTGTAGATGTTTGCCTGAAATTACTGTCTGTATTTTCTCTCAACCTCGGTCTTCATCCAGACTATCTTAAGGAAGCATTTGAGGGCGAGAAGGAAATGGGCATGTGCATTCGAATCAATTACTATCCCGCGTGTCCAGAGCCAAATCTGACTTTGGGTTTGTCATCTCATTCCGATCCGGGAGGCATAACCTTTCTACTTCAAGATAATATCCCCGGACTTCAAGTAAGAAGGGGCGACGCCTGGGTTTCTGTGAGGGCGATCCCCCAGGCTTTTGTCGTAAACTTAGGCGACCAAATGCAGGTCAGCATCAAGTGAGAAAAATACTAGCTGTAATTGTATAAAACATTAGTTTGTAAATCGTGATTACATCGTTGCAATGAATATGAATATGACTGCATGCTGATCTGCAGTTGTCAAATATTGGAAAGTTTACCTCTGCATCCTTGAAGTGCATATGATATCTGGATTGTTTAAATCAGTTCTCTCATAGATTGAATCCATCACTACTTTACACAAACTGGGAAAACTTGTTGATAGCACTCATTCATCTATGTTGTTGACGTTGCAGATATTTACAAATGGTGTCTACAAGAGCGTTGAACACAGAGTTGTTGTCAACGAAACCAGAGAAAGAATATCCATCGCTGGTTTTTGCAATCCTTGTGGAGAAAAAACAGTGGGACCTATAGAGACGCTGATCAACGATTGCAACCCTCCATTGTACAAATCTACGACTTTTAATGAATACAGGATGTTTATACGAACGGCTGGTACGAAAGGAAAGGCCCATCTAAATTCGATTACCACCTGTAAACGGATTCAGACCAGGGAAGTATGATATACTTGAAGTTCAATGTACCAATTTCAATCTTTACGATTTCTTGTTGTATTAGAGTGATGCTATCTTATCTCTTCTGTTATTTCCTTTTCTCAGGGTTCATTTCCTTTTTGGTTGTGAACAGTCCACAGGATCACCTTGCTTATGCCCTGCAAAATTACCATTTTTAGATTTACTCTCTTTTATTTATCAAAGATAGACATTTATCTTTTATTATCAAAGCTAGACATTTAAAACGGTGTGGTTTAATTAATTGGTCTTTTTAGCTGCCTGAATTTAGCGGCTACTCAAATCTGCAAGAAATCACAATTTTTTGCTATTTAAGTTGCATTTTTTAATGCAGCAATAGATTCAGCTTGCTGATAAATCCTTGGGGTACCCTAATTATATAGAAATAACCACTCAGATCTGCAGATCCAACAATCATTTGTCTGATTTGGGACAAAATCCCCAAAAAAATATCCCCAGAAAAAACCAAAACATAAAACATTTAGTCTAAAAACATTTAAAATTAATATTTCACTGATTTGTCCACCAATAAGAGTGAATCATACACTCAGAGTCACAACTCTCTCAACATGAGATTAACGTCATTATATTGCAACAATAAATCCTTTGTCAAACTTGTAGTTTTACATGGATAATCATTAGTGAATTATTTTTAAATAATTGTGTATTTTTTTAGTATGTATTGTATTCTCTTAATATATTATAAAAGGATAGAATATGTACATTTCCATAAATTTTAGTAATAAAATTTTATACTGTAAAAAATTTTGTTTCACAAACAAAAAAGTTACATTTAAACAAAACATACTTATATACCCAATTTAATATTTAACTTGATCACAATCTTAAAATTAAATTATTATTATAAATTATATGTAAAAAAGATGTTTATAACACACAAAGTCAATAACAATTAAAATTAAATTATTATTATAAATTATATGTAAAAAAGATGTTTATAACACACAAAGTCAGTAACAAAGTAACCATGTTTTAGCAAGTTTTAAAATACATAACCAAAAAATAGGTAAAAAAAAAGAAATCATGTATAAACGTTTGATGGCATTGCTACAATGACATGCATATAGTATCTCAGATCTATTAAGCAACTATAAGATTAAAAGGAAACAAGATACAGATATGAAGCTTTGTACTTTATACAGACATGATAATATGAGAGTAATCTTGAAATTAAAAAGAAGCAAGATATAGATATGATTTTTTATATTTATATTTGAGTAATGTTTTTTAATATTATGAATTTTTAGTATTTTGATGTATAAATATTATATAATAAATTTATTGTCTTTTTAAATATAATATTAATATAAATATTAAGAAGATTTATATAGTAATTATTATGTATTTAGTTATTCTATTTTTAATAATAAAAATAATTTGGATAAAAAAATTATTTATAATGTTTTAGAACATGTTATTTACATTTTCATGGATACTATTGAAGACTTTTATTATAATTGTACAATCCTGTCTATTTTCATTAGTAATTTTTCTATGGAAGTCTCTTGTAAAAAGGAAAATAGAATGATCCACCATTGGTATGACAAAGAGTGTGAAATCACTAGAAAATCCATTAGGGATGCTTCTAGCAAGTCCCTAAAATTAAACAAGATAAACAGGTACAAAACATGAATCAAAAGAAAAAAAGGCAATATATAAATAAAATTCAAGAGAAGTTTTTATACTTCTCTAAGTTAGATCCTAATAAATTTTAGAGGCAAATTCTAACTCATAAAACGATAAAAAACAATACAATTTGGAATTCCTACATTAAAAAGATTTATGAATACTGTAATGTCATGAAAAGATCTCATAAACTTTTTACAAATTCTTTTTTTAGAAGACATCTAGAGTTTATGGTGAAACAACTCACAAAAGGGAAATCAAGTAGAAATCCTAAAAAAATTAGGGATTCTCCCCATCCGTCACATTCAGAAGCTCTTCAATCTAGCAATAAGTAGGAGTTCACTAAATCATGGAATTAGGTGGAAATAAAAGGAATCCCTCTAATTATATGACCATTATGGTTTCTCCTAGTTCATCAAATTTGTGTGGAATCATTTTCAAAAAGAAGATCAATGTATGGCTAGAAAGAAAGGAAAACAAAATTAAGGTTGGGTTGGATTTAATAGTTGTCATGAAACTATTTACTAACTTCTTATTCAATATGTTCAGTGTGGAGGAGTGTTTCAATAATAAATCTATTTTCTTAAGTTGTTTCATTGAATTTATAAAATCATTCGACATAGTGCCCATAACTAACCTTTAAAATAGATTAGAAGATCTAAAAGTTCCTTTCAATTTAAAAGGTGTTGCAATAAGGTTGGATGATGACATTGTTCCCATATTTAGGAACATCGATGGCTCATCAAAAGAAATTATTTGTATCCCCGGATGGGGTGTCAAAAGGGCCATCGTGGCAGGAGACAGATGAGGGTACAGGTCGTCGTGGTATGGAGACACATGTTGGGCATGTGCCACAACCTGTCACCCCACCTAGTATTTAAATGCGTTAATGTTGATATGAGGCGCATTTACGAAGGAGTCCTTTCGATGCAAATTCAAATGTGCTGTGTTATAATGGCGACGGTTAATTCATATCTGTTGATAGTCGGGCTCATTCTCCCGAAGCCGAATTGTCACCCTGCTCTTCTCCTCTGGGGTGCGCAAGAGCCCATCTTCCCCTGCTACTCGCCAACCTTCGCTCTCCCTGCAATTAGCACAGACGGACTTATGACGAGGCCTCAAGGCAGACCACGGCGAGGTGCGCCATGGAAGCCTCGCCGACCTATGCTCTCATCCCCAGACACTTCCTCCGACGATTCTCGTCCCCGTCTTCAGTCAGTCTCCTCCCAAGTAAACCTGCAACCTTCGCAACTTGGGTCCATGGCTATCATTCCAAATACCTCAATTATACTTCGTCGGATCCTCCACGAGCCTGGGCCATCCCAACATCCCGCTAGCAATTCGAGTCTCGGCCAGGCCTCTCAACAATTACCCAGCACACCAGCTCTCGATGGCCTTGCCCCCTTCGACAGAGCGCAATTCAGGGACAATTTAGCCACACTGTATACCCTGGTATTTGAGCTTCGACARGAGGTTGCAGAMTTRCATCAYYGGGTGGAAGCTACGRAAATTAAGGTGGCCAACTTTCTCCAAATTTTGGCGTCCATGCACGATGCCATGTTCCCGGATTCTGAGGAAGAAGCCGCAGAAGGAGACCCCGAAGTCGAGGGGGATGACGACCAGCATCATGTGCCGAGCCCACCTGGTAAAAGCAGGGAAGAGGAAATGTACGAGGACACTGCCACGGTAGCTGAGCGCAATCAGGAGCACGACGAGCATGGAAGCGATGGGATGGCGCACTTCGCGGCAGAAACTGGAGACCCCCCAGCCACTTGGCCAAGTTGTCAGCCAGATGTATAGGTTCACTTTGTCTAGTTTGCCAGGTGTCTAAGTTTCTAGGTTCTTTATGTATGCCAAAGACAGGTTATGCTCTCTTTTTTTGCTCATGACTTAACGGGTCGGCTGGACTGGTTTCCTCCATGATGGGGCAGTCCAGTAATTTCGGCCCGGTTAACTTGGTATGTGGTCTGGTTTTTTGGAAGCTTTTAATATAATTACACTTTATTTACAAAAAAAAAAAAATTGTAATATAGGAGATAAGAAACAATTTCTCCTATTTCGTACCCTTTTTGGCATATACATCAATAAGTTGAACGATTTTTGGAATAAACAAGTTGTGTTTCGGTGAATCTAGTTGGAATAGTTATAATAATTCTTCTTTATGCTAATGATATTTTTCTTATGGAAATGTTTCCATATGATCTTGACAAGAAACTAAAATTTTTCAAGGATTTCTACTCTAGTTAAGTATGACTATTAACACTAACAAAACAAAGCTTATGATAACGAAACCAAGAAACATCACTTACCTTGATTTTGTTTACAACAATAATAGTTATGAGGAAGTGACTTCATACAAATATCTTCGAAGTAATCTTCATCACAATATTGATTGGAACTATAACATTGAGAAAATGATATATGGATGGTGGAAAGATTATTATGGCCTTGAAAACAATTGTAAATTAGTGGACCTTTGAATTCAAGATAAAAAGAAACTCACATTTTATACTCTTGTTACTCTTATTCTCTTGTATCATTATGAAGTTTGGGGTCACAATATCTCTTGAGAGTCATGGGTAAAGATAAATAAAATTCAAAAGAATTTTATAACTTTTAATTTCAAAATTAAATCCAATACACTCTATCTTATCCTCCTCATATAAGTGAGTCTTTCCCCATTGAGAGCATGGATATGAACAGGTACCTAATGTGCAAGAACAAAATAAATAACATGGAAGACTGGAGACTTCCTAAGATTGCTTCAAAATCCATTCAATACCATGTGTGGCTCAAGTGGGGTTAGACATAAAAATGTCGGCTCAAGAGGGGTTAGGCATAAAAATTCCATTGCTTGGCTAAATCATTGGGGAATTGAACAAGAGGCCACTTTATAGAATAACATTAATATAAAAAATATTATTATATTTAAATTTAAAGAGAAATTGTGTTGCAAAAAATAATTAGAGGATACTAGAAAATTAAGATACTATAAGGAAGTGATCAACCATAACATGGAATATACTAAAATAATAACAAACTCTTATGAGCTACATACTGAAATAGGGTATTGGACAATTCTATAAACAAAATGAGTTGACAAAATTTGTCATCTTTGTAAAAAATACTCTCCTAAAATACCTTGCATACACCCACATTAAATCTCAATTTCAGAATATTTGTTACAATAACAATCTTACTAAGCTTTTAAATCACCAAAACTATATTAATATAGAAATGTTTTTCTTAAAACCTCTTTAGAAAAAAAATAAAATTCTAAAACAAACTAAATAATATTTTACCTTTTCTTAAGGTGTAATGAATCAAAATTGATTTCAATGAGGATTAATAAGCTCAAACATCCTCATCATCAATCTTAAAATATAATATTAATAACACACGTTTTTAATATTCCATTAATAAATATAAATATTAATAAATTACAAAATATTCCTTAACCAAAAAAATAACTTTACATTTGTATAAATTAACAAATTGTAAAAATACAATAAATAAAAAGAATATTAAGTTTTGTAAAAACACAATAACATAAAAATAATATTATTTTTTGTAAAACATAATAACATAAAAATAATATTATTTTTTGTAAAACATAATAACATAAAAATAAAATTAAGTTTTCTAAAACATAATAACATAAAAATAATATTAAGAAGTTGTTTTTATGGTTTCAATTTATCTTTATGATTTTTTTAAAAATTAAAATGGAAAGATATTTTAACAATTAATTTTTATTAAAAATAATTTTTTCATAGCAATTTATTAATTCCTTTATTTTAAAAATTCCTCTTAATACTTAAATTTAAAATTATTTAGCCTTCAAATTTACTCACAATGTTCTTTCACTTTTGCTTACAAATTTATTTAAAAATGGTGTTTTTTTATTCTTACAGGTTATTTCAAATAAAAATATAATCTCATATTATTCTTTTACTATCACATTTTGCCCATGAAACATGTTTTCCATTAGTATCTTCCAAAAGTAGGAACTATAGAAATTGGTAGGATGTCAAACTGATGTCTCGAAATATGTAGTATCTCAAATTGTCAATGACTAACTATTCTTTAAAAAAAATATCTAATGTTTTTTAATAAAATATTTATTATATCTTTTTATAAACAAATATATTTAATACATTTTTTTAATTTTTTAAGAAAATATTTATTATANTTCTCAAATTTGTAAAGAAAATATAACATTTTATTGGATAAAGCATATTGATGGAAGTCGGTGAATTTCAAATTTTTTTCTATATTTATTAAATTAAACTTTTTCCATATTTATTAAATTATTTCAAAATGAAAAATTACCAAAATGAATTTCCTACCATTATAGGGTAACATTAAAAGAATATGTAATAATTGTTTGGAAGGACTCTTGTCATTAGTAATAACACATGAGTAACTTCACATATAAACCATATATTATGTATTAGAATATCTCATCGTAACTTTGGATTTATCATGCTTCTCCTCGAGATGCAATTATTTTTAGAGTACAAAACATCAGGAAATGTTTTGCATCTTGAAGGATT
>SNQJ01S0146907.1:4228-23840 GCA_010110895.2 Picea sitchensis | reverse complement strand
TCAAGGAAGGAAGAGAGATTCAACATGGAAGAATGAGAAAATATATTCACACTACTCCAATGAGTTGATTGATACATAGATGATGATCATTGTGATTCAATGAATGAGTGGAATACACTCATATATATAGGATATAAAATTTCATAATATCATAATGCATGCATGCATAATATCATAATAGTTATGATCTAAGAACTACTCAGTTAACTCCCACTGAACTAGTGTGTTGAAAATATGAATTTCTCCAACATAACTAACCAAGACTTTTCATGCTTACATTTCTTCTATTTAAATATTTCAACTATATTTGTATCTATATATCTATGAATAGCTTAAAAATCAATTAAAATAGCTATGGTAGGATTATCAATCTTACCTTCCACTTCAATCATGTGGGATTTATAGTTTGCTTGTCTATTTCTCAATGTTGCATAGACCCTTAGCATTCTTTTTCCCACGTCCTATATTTTATCATCTTTCTTGATCCTATGCAAAGTATTCATCTTGTATCCTAGGTGAGGACAGTATTTATACATGTGATCTCTGACACATCCCAAAACTTTATGGGTTGTTCTCTTGGCCTCTTTCCCAAGGACTGTCATTTTTTTATCACCTTGAGATGGTTTCCCTTGTTGATATGATTGAGATCTATTTCTTATGAAAGGTGGATTAAATCCTTTCTTCCTTTCATCCATTTTTCCTTTCTTCTTGTCATCCAAAGCCCTTTAGAAAGTTGGCTTTTGGCCACTATTCCTCTAATACAAATACTTGGCCTTCCTTGTGGACTCTTCTAAATTATTGCGCTCACAATAAATTTTATCCTTGTAGAAGGATGGAAGTCCTCTCAGGAACCTTTAGATTTTAACCTTCTCATCTCTAATGAAGCTCACATGCCTGAAGAAGTTCCAATAAGTTTCTTTCATATTCATCCATGGTTATGCTCCCAAGTTTTATTTCAAAGAACTCTTGTATTTTTTTATCACAACATTTCTCTGGAAAGTACTGTTGATGAAAATATTTCTTGAGCTACTTCCAAGAAACTCTTTTCTCATCAATGTGTTTAACCTACTTCAGTCGATCCCACCACATATATTCCTTTCCTTGAAGGTGGTAGGCTGCAATTCTAACTTATGCATTTGAGTAGTTATGCAACCGGAAATATTTTCTCATTCCAAACAACCATGCTTCTACATATTCACCTTTATTTTTTTCTCCATCAAATGATTGTGGCTTGATTTTCCTCACCTCCCCTTGCAATCTATCTAACCCATGTATCATTCTCTCATGTCCGACGAGAGATATACTTGGGATTATTTTTGACCTTGAACATGCATATGTTTTTATGATCTAGTGCCAAAGGAATGATGATGTTGATGCATGTTAGTACTCCTTGATCGTCTAGATAATCCATGATCATCCCTCCTATCATGAGACCTAGACACTTCCACTTTCCTGGAACTAGCTTCTTGGCTTGTGCCTGAGTCTTTGTTTACTTCTTTCTGCAACATATGCAGGCTTTGTAGTATCTACTCTTGAACTTTCATGTGTTGATTTTTCAATAATATAGGTTAAGCATGAAGTTCATTCCAATTTATTGTTTAAATTAACCATAGGCAATAATGTTGCAACAACCGATATCACAAGAAGAAACACCATGCACAAGAACACAAGAAGTATCCTGGGAAACCCTTCTCAACAAGGGAGGAAAACCCAACCAAATAATTTGCTATATTCTTCAAGAGAAAGACCTTCACTACCAAGAAAAACCTATCCCACAAGAGGGTGCTCAAACCCTAGAAGACTAGCACCCAAGAGAGGTGCGCACCTTTTCCCAAAGAAGTGTACTTGCTGAAATTTCCAAACTCACAAGATATATATGATTCCACAATGGGGAATATCCCTTTACTTAGATTAGACTTGTCCTATCAACTGAAGTGTCTATTGGATCAATAGGGATGACCTCTATAAGTCACAATTTAATAATAATAATAATAATAATTATTATTATTATTATATTATTATAATTAATATCAACCAGATTAATTATCTTTTACATTTATTATTAATTACATTAAGGTGGGGCTGACCTGTACCCTTTACATAACAATTAGGGTTACAAGCAGGTCTAACTCTGTAACAACATATAGAAAATGATTTGATACACCCACTAGTGCTCATCCACTAGGGGCACATCCATAGGGATTCCATATCTCAGGTTCATTGCATTACAAATAAGAACGAGATCTACACACGTTCACCTATGCTCCTCCAAAGGCACATCCACTCTACATATCTTATTTTCCACTATCTCACACAGGAGAATCATTTGGATTTTTCTCAACAACTCTACTGCTCAGAGGAGGCTAACACATCATATTCATTTATGTTCACATGACGATGCACCCAACACTTTGGTATTTCACACATTCACCTTGTGCTCAACCACAGGCACATCCAACTCGGCATATCACCTTTCCTACTGGATAATCATATGGAGTTATTATCAACTCTATGAATGGAGGAGGTCATCTCTATGTTCCTATCTCTGTCTCAGGCAGGAACCACGTACCCTTCTTAGGGGATTTATCTCAGGTTTGTAAGATGAGAGAAATATTGACATAGATGCAATGATCCACACCTCACATGTTTGTAAGCTGGTGAATGTCTCACATAGCTGCAATCATCAACAATCCCTCTCATCTAGGGAGGGATTCTTCATCATGCCAAGTCTCACACAAATGTACTTTGAATTTTGTCTTGGTTGGAGTCATCAACACTCCCTCTCATCTAGGGGGGCTTTCTTCATCAAATTAGTTTGGTGAAAATGTCTGCAATCTGCTCATATGTATGAAGGTACTTCATGTGTACGATTTTTCTCTACATCATACCTCTAATATAAGGATGTTTCATCTCATCGTGTTTCGATCCATTAGGAAACACTGGGTTCTCAAGGAGCTTTACACACGACTCTGTGGTTATCATCATAGGATCCATCTCATGGTCAAGTAAATCTGTCAGAATCTTTTGAAGCCATATTTCTTCGCACACTCGATGCTATATACATTTCCTCTGTGGCGCTTAAGGCCACAAAGTTTTGTTTCTTGTTGCATTAGGAAACCATGGAAAACTTCACGATATAACAACAATCAGATGTGCGCTTCCAGTCCATTGTACTTTCTACTCAATATGAATCGACATATCCTGCAAAATGAAGTTCACATTGGAGGCATATCTCAGGCCATATCCAATTGTACCTCACATATATCTCAATACATGTTTTTTTTTTGTCTAGTGAGTCTGTCTTGGTTGACTCATGAAATGACTAAGAAAATTTAGTGCATGGCATGAATCAAGTCTAGTGTTAACTGGATACATCTGTGATCCAATAAAAAATGGATCAGTCTCTTTTGAATCATCAGCAATCTTCTTCTTTAAATCCATCATGGTGGATTTTTCTTTCTGTCATTCTAGACGTCTTTAATATTTTCACTGTATATTTTCCTTGATTCAGGAAAAATCTCATTGGTCCTCTGTCATACTTCTTATCCCAATAAGTTGTGCATCATACTCAGATTCTTCATCTCGAATTTAGAGGTCAAGGATTACTTCTCTCCAACAACAAATCTTTCTGGATAAGTCATCAAAATCAAGCTCTTGTCACCACACTAAATTGATATATGTTTGGATCAACAACACTCTTGCTGAAATCCAAACTCATCAAGAATCTATTTATCCAATATAGTTTCCAACTCATGGATGATAGTACAGATGGAAGCGTATCAGGTTCACTGGATCAAGTGTCTCATTATAGACAAATACCTCTATTTTTGAAAAACCTCTGGCTATAGATCTTATTTTTTATTTCTTGAAACTTTCATCAGTTGCATGCTTGATCATATAGATACACTTGGAATTTACCACAGACTTCCTTTTCTAGTCCCTGAATAATATCTTATGCATCATTCTTTAAGATATACTAGTATTCTTCTGTTATGGCATCTTCCCATACCAGTTCTCTTCTTGCTTCTCTAAGACAAGGAGTCTCAGCATTAATGAATTGGCTCATGACTGAAGGATAGCTCGAAAATATATTTTGTTTTTTTAGAATGTGCATTGAGAAGCTTGTATCTTTCTCTGCCTCTTGCAAAGTGAGTCTAGGTAGGAATTTTATGCCCTACTGCAATATATTTGAACATATCAACTGGAGAAACTGGATAACATGGATTGATTTTTTCCTCCCTCTGAACTGATGAAGGGGGAGAAGGTATTGTCTCACTGTCAATCTCCATCTGAGATTCTCTAGGTCTTTGAAAAACTGTCTCTTCTTCAAGGACACTGTCTCTACTTGTCTCAATCTATCTCTGATTAGGGATGTCGATCTAGGATGTCTTTGAAGATTCATTGTATCCTTTCTTCCTAAAATTTCTAGCTTGGACTTCTTCTCTTTGGGTACATGAAAATACATTGGGCACCCAAATAACCTGAAGTGTTCAATATTAGGCTTCATTCTAGTGAAGACTTTTTCGGGACTTATGTTTTTCAAAGTCTGGTGAAGACTCTTGTTTTGCACATATACTTTGTCATGCATGCTTATTCCCATGGAATCCTAGAAATATTTTGATCATGCTTTGTAGCATTGGTTGTCTCAATGATGGTTCTATTCTTCTTCTTTCTCAAATCGTTTTGGCTCCTTATGATTCAAGTGACTCCCTCTAAAGGATAAGCATCTTGTTTTCTTGTTAACCTATCTGGAACAAGAAAACAAAAAGAACCAACACAAGAATATCTCCTGAAGGAGAGTAATGAGTACATCTCTAGAATCAAAACAATTTAAGGAATGTTGTCATAACTACAACACCTACTTGTAATGTATACAAATTATAGAAATATGGATTAAAGGAATGATAATTACAACAATAAAACCTGGATTCTTTACTTTGAGTGTGTTGTTCCTCTGAATTCACTTAGATCCCTCTGGATCCATATCTTCAGCAAAGGTTCCCTCCTCCTACAGTTTCCCTTGTGATAATGATACACATAATATATACAAGTGCATACCTGAGGATGTTGATATGATTTCTCCAATGGATCTTAGCCGATCTCTACCCTCTGTTATCTTTATGAAGAAGATAGTCATGGTGTCACCTTTTGTCATCTTTGTTATTTTGAATCTGGCCCTTCAATGTAAGGGCTTAAGTAGGTGATTGGCTTCCTTGTCTTGACATCATGTTCCTTCCATTCATTGATAGATGTCTCTGGTAAACCCTTTTGTATTACCCACAATAAGTCTTCCTCTGAAGTCTTGTATTTTAAGAACTTTGAAGTTTCTTTGTTAATCGATCTTATCTTCCATCATAATTTTTGTTCATCATAATTTTAGATTCTTCACAACCCTTTGCCAACTAGGCTAGAAAACCTAACGGCTAGGCTAGGCTAGCACTTTTAGGTTTTATTGTACTTATGACTACCAACAATAATCCTTTTAAATATAAGAGAGCATTGGTGAGTTGAATATCTCCTTGAATGAGTTTGCAAAAACCCCTAATTCTGAAATTTCTGCAGAATTTGGTGAAACCCTAGAATCCCTAGGGCCAAAAATTCAAAATGCTCGAAATTTCACTCTGAGAGTCTTTGGAGATGCACTAGAGGAGGTCGAACGCTCCTATGAAAAAATTATCCCCAACTTTCAAATGTTTAAGGGATTAAACACCTCATAAAGGGAGGCCATACAGATTTTATGGAAACCCTAGGAGGGTCATACGGTTCTACAGAAAAGAGAGGAGACTGGTAGATTCTTGTGCAATGGGTTCTTCAAGACCTATGCTCTGATACCATGTTGATTTTTCAATATCTAGGTTAATATTAATTTCATTCCATTTTATTGTTTAACTTAACCATAGACAATAATGTTGCAACAACCAAGATCACAAGAAGAAACACCATGCACAAGAATACAAGAACTATCCTAGGAAACCCTTCTCAATAAGGGAAGAAAACCCAGCCAAATACTTTGCTATATTCTTCAAGAGAAATACCTTCACCACCAAGAAATACCTATCACACAAGAGGGTGATCAAACCCTAGAAGACTAGCACCAAATAGAGGTGTGCATCTTTTCCCAAAGAAGTGTACTTGCTGAAATTTCCAAACTCACAAAATATGTATGATTCCTCAATGGGGAATCTCCCTTTACTTATATTAGACTTTTCCTATCAACTGAAGTGTCTATTGGCTCAATAGGGACGACCTCTATAAGTCACAATATAATAATAATAATAATAATAATTATTATTATTATTATTATAATTAATATTAACCAGATTAATTATCTTTTACATTTATTATTAATTACATTAAGGTGGGGCCAACCTGTACCCTTTACATAACAATTAGGGTTGCAGACATGTATGAATCTTGAAAAAGATATAGAAAAGGATCTGATACACCCACTAGTGGTCATCCACTAGGCGCACATCCATAGGGATGTCATATCTCTAGTTCACTGCAATACAAAGAAGAACCAGATCTACACACGTTCACCTGTGCTCGTCCACAGGCACGTCCACTCTACAGATATTCTTTTCCACTGTCTCACACATGAGAATCATCTAGAGTTTTTTCGTCAACTCTGCTACTCATAGGAGGATAACACATCATATTCATTTCTGTTCACATGAGGATGCACCCAACACTTTGGGATTTCACACATTCACCTTGTACTCAGCCACAGGCACGTCCAACTCAACAAAGCACCTTTCCCACTAGATAGTCATTTAGATTTCTTCTCAACTCTCTGAATAGAGAAGGTCATCCCTATGTTCCTAGATCTATCTCAGGAAATAACCACATACCCTTATTAGGGAGTTTCTCCTGGGTTTGTAAGCTGAGATAAAGACTCACATAGTTGCAATGATCCACACCTCACAGGTTTGTAGGCTGGAGAATTCCTCACATAGCTCCAATCATCAACATCGTGATACTTTCATTATCATCTCTATAGCTATGGATTTATTTTTGTATCTTTCTCATAGTTACAAGTTGTTTCCAGTCTCTTATCACATTAGACTCAGTCTCAGGATCATCCATGCTGACATGCAGACCTATGATTTATTCTTCATGGTTGTAACACCCTTGATAATCCTCCATATATCTAGTTCTCATGTAGGAAATAAAGTCTATTCTTTTGTATCTGTAATTTTGCAAGAATGTCCATGCAGTAAATTTTATTAGATTTAAGCATATTGCAAAATTTGTATTAATTAGATTTCAGGGCATTCTTCACATCAATTTATGAAGAATATAATGAACCAAATAAAAATATAATTCCTTCAATTATTTATCCTCTGAAACAACTCTCAAATGGTTGTAGCCATGCTTCATTCTTATTTTTGAGGGAAAAGTTGAAACATTTACAAGTTGCAATTTCCACTCTTTTACTGCTTTGTAAATCTGTTTATTAATTTATGTAAGAATTTATTGTCCAATTCAAATTTATGGGTTGCCATATGTATTTTATTACTCAATACCTTTCAAGATACTATTTGTTTGCTTAAATCCTAGCTCTGAGTTTAAATTTATGGTCTCGAGAAGTTTAGGATTTTTTTACCTAATTTATCTATGTATGCTACATGTGTCTTATTTCTCTTCTTGGACATTTTTACATACCCATATCCTAAATCTATCTCCATGGATTGTCTTCTATGAGTCATAGGCTTTCCATAGACTTCTCATGTGCCCGAAATGAACTTCTAAGCATGGAGTTATGCCCTCTGGAAGTAAATTTGTGCCAAAATTTTACCCTTATTGTTTTGGGTGTAACTTTCTCATACGAGCTCTGTTTTGTGAACAATTTATCTCATTGGAAAGATCTCCTCGAGATCTTTTATTTGAGCTACAAAGACATATTATACTTTGGTACACCTTATTATCATGGGTTTTGATTAGATCAAATCATTTTTTAGGCCCTCAAAAATGCATTGCAAGTTAATGACCCTCAAAAATATGAAAAATTTAGAAAATTTCATACAAAATTGTTTGTTTTATTGTGTTAACCGCCCTTAAATTTGAGTCGCCGATATTCAATCATGTGGAATATCAACCATTGATATACTAAACCTTCCCAAAGATCGTAGATGTATTTTCATCATTGATCTCCAACCCAAAGCAATCTGGGATATTGATCCAAGTTCCAAACTTCCCAAACTACTGACACGACTGTCAATCATCATCTCATTATCTTGGCAACTGATTCACAACACCTTGTTAAAATATCCAACCTGACTATCGACCATCATCCGTTGGTGTTCCCCTATTAGTGAATGAGCTACCCACCATTTCAATTTACCCGACCATCGATCATTTGCCCTTTTTTTGGACTATCGTGGCATGACATGTCGATGCTAATGTGGCATGAAAAATCATCCTTAGGTGTCAACTTGGTTGATGTGGCATGACATGTGGATGTTGATGTGGCATGACATGTGGATGCTAATTTGGCATGAAAGATCATCCTTAGGTGTCAACTTGGTTGATGTGGCATGACATGTGGATGTTGATGTGGCATGACATGTGGATGTTGGCATGGTATGACATGTCTTCACCGTATTTCCTTTGTCATCCATCGACCCTTTCTCTTGGATGACCTAATCACCTCATCGAATTGGCTAACGCTTGACCATCAACCCATTGGCCATGTCCATTTATCATTCGAAATTTGTTTGTTGAATTCAGCCGACACTTGACCATTGTCCCATCAACCATTTTTGTTGCCCGTTCGAAAACACTTTGTCAAATTTGGAAGACACCCAACCAACGACCCATCAATCATTTTTGTTTCCCGTTTTAAAACACTTCGTCAAATTTGGATGATGCATTACCATCGACCCATTAAAAATTTATGTTTCCCATTCCACAACACTTTTCCGAATCCGATCGACGTTCGACCATCATCCCATAAACCCATCATCCATTTTTGTTTTTCGTTCAAAACAATTTCGTTGAATTCGACCGAAACCCGATCATCGGCCGATCGAACATTTTCGTTTCCCTTTCAAAAACACTTCACCTAATTCAATTGATGCCTGACCATTGGCCCATTGATGAATTTGGTGACGAAAACACTTAGAAAAATTCTAACCAAAACTCTGATTGATCTACTCTGTCAATTTTCTTCCTTTGCAATGCGCCAAAAATATATCCTGACCGTTGATTTAATCAACCTTCCCAATGGTCAAAACCTTACAATTTTTTAAATTTATCAAGATTAGTCTTGGTCATTGATCTCGTGATTCAGCACAATCTCTGACATCAAATTCCCAAACTTCTTGTAACTCTACATCAGTCATTAAAATGTGAAATCTGACTTTGTGGGTCCAATTTAACTCTGCAATGTAGAAAATTTATGCAATTAGACACCTCATACTTTAATAATTAATTCAAACTCATATATTCCCATGAATTTGAGGAATTTTCACTATGGTTCTCCACCATTTTCCCCCAAATTCGCTCAGACCAATGTTTGAAACAACAAATTTACCCAAATTTGCATTGGTTCTTGGTTCATACAGGTCTAGTATCTAACTATAAGCTATGATACCATATTATAGCGTACCCAACCCCCAGTTGGTTCACGTCATTTCTAAAATGACCCCATAACAAATTATGATACTATGTCTAAATGCAGAAAATAACATCCAACATGAAACTTGAGTTCATTGAGTTGTCCATACTCAATAAAAATAAAAATATAATTATGCCTATTGTGAAAAACAACAACTAAATACATACAATAATATTCAATCACATAAATAGATATTTAAATGCATCATTCTACTCACAACAAGAAATATTAATAATGAAATATATCACAGAGTGAATTGCACAGCGGCTATATCAACATCATAAATGCACAAACATAGAAAAGAACAAAACTTGTCCTATAAAATATGAAACCCACTGCAGAGGAAGGACACTCTTCCTAAATGCAGCCTTGTTGTTCTAGGTCTCAATAAAAAAACACCCTTGATTTGGGGATATGAACACACAAGAGACGGTGGTCCCTAAGGCTAGGTAATGTCCCCATCTCATAGTCAAGTCTCACAGCTAATTCCATTCCACCAACTCTCTTCCCCTCAACCTTCAAAACCCAAGGGATGGAATCCCCCTTCACTTCTCATGGTCCCCTAGGCCTTTCCANGTGGTCCCTAAGGCTAGGTAATGTCCCCATCTCATAGTCAAGTCTCACAGCTAATTCCATTCCACCAACTCTCTTCCCCTCAACCTTCAAAACCCAAGGGATGGAATCCCCCTTCACTTCTCATGGTCCCCTAGGCCTTTCCACTCCCCTCCAAGGATTCCAACACAGGTTCGATAGGAATTCTACTTGTTGGGACTTCGGGAATTCTACTGTTGCAACACAAATTCTCCCAACATCCAAAATACGTGCTTCCATGAAAAATTTCAAAAATATCTCTACTCCCAAGCACACATCCTCTTTCTCCACAAAATTAGAGCTCCAAAAAATATCCAAACATGACCACAACAATTACCTTCAATATTTAGCACTCACAACTCCATTGTTGGCTAGAAAAATACATGTAAAAATAGCTCTCCATGCATAAACCTGAATGCATGATTCTAGTGTCCTACCCATATGAGTTTCCTGTCTTTCTCTTGATTTCTTGACTTGAAATATTCCCCAATATGATTGTACTCAACCCCCATGATCTCAATAACTATGGGAAGTGACTCTAACACCAACCCTCTTACATGAATTCAATGATTGGGATCTAGAACACTGAAAACTCATGGAAGGTTCATGGTAATGATAATTTAGAAAGAAATTATTTGGGTTTAATAAACATGGGTAATCTCTCCCCCTTGGAGCCCTTCCCTCTCTTTTGGATACTTATCCCCCAAATCTCCATCTGTGTATGCATGTAGGTGGAGATACATTTTATTCATTATATTCAATTTCCATCATTTACATACTACATCTCCTTCGATCTCGACCATATACTATATTTACAATATACATCACTCGGATATATTCCATATACTAGATATACAATATACATTTCTAGTGTGGGGTTTGAAAATGAGGATGTTACACTACTAGAGACAGTAGGTCAATTAATCAACTAGTAGTTGGAGATAGTTAGTCAGGTGGTCGACTAGATAATGGGTCGGATAGTAGACTAGTAATCAAATAAAGTCGATTGATCGATCAACCAACCGAGAATTCAACTATGTGTTGGATGGATAGATGGTTAGATCAAATTGATAAGTCGACTAGACGATGAGACAACACAAGTTTTCCAAATTCCATTCCAACCAATGATGGTTATATGTGGACAATATCTTCCCAATGCTAAGGAAATTCATTAGATCCTAAGACTATAAACAAAGGACCCCATGGGTCGATCTTAACAACATGTTGAATGAGTGTACGGTAAATGATGTATTCAATAATACATTGCGATGTTTTGATCACAATTCATTGTGCTTAAGTGTTGAAATGGTGTCTTTAGACACCATGGATCTTCTTTGAAGTTTATCGATCTTCTATTATCTTTGTAGACTATGTTATTTTTCATCAGAAGGTTACCCCTAATCCAAAACAATGTTGTGATCGATTATTTTTCCTACCAAGTTCATGAGAATCCTTGCTCCATAATTYAAATCTTGTTTTCTTCACAAATACTCATGATACTAACAAGAAACCACTTCCCTAGCTCCCAAGTTTCACCTAGATATTTCAATTCATAGGTTAAGACTCTATTTTCTTTGACTTCCTAATCTTATGTGCCATCCTTAAACTCTAATCCAATAAGGTCCAATATGTAGTGAATATTCACGATGAATTCTTTAAAATGTCTTGAATATTTGGCAATCTATGTAGCATACATGTTTAACTTTAATTTTTGCAATGGATTTTCATCCTCTTGGAATTTTCACAACATCCTCCCTATTACTAATGTTAGAGATAATAATGCCCTAAACAACTATTTTATAATTATGATCAAGTGTACCTTTTCAAATATATTTAAAACATATTTACACATCTATATATCAAGACTAGGGGATTGATATATCATTACATTGATGACCACATTTTCACCCTTCTATCACTAACGAGGCCAAGGATAACATGCATAGAGTCTATATCTACTTTGTGGACTTTTCCAATGAATATGACACACCCTTTTAACACCCAATAATGGAAAGGATACAGGTTTCAAGGTTTCAAGACTTAGTGGTTTCACTAGCTATGAAAGTTTACAAGTCCACCATTGGTAGAGAACATAAAACAAATGGTGATATAAAGGGTCTCCATGGTAGTATAGGAGTTAAACAAGGTTACCTCTTCTTTCCTTCACTCTTTGGGCTCTACATTATTGAACTATACAATATCATAACAAAGACATTAGTCAAAACATATGATTGACACACCCTTTTAACACCCAATAATGGAAAGGATACAGGTTTCAAGGTTTCAAGACTTAGTGGTTTCACTAGCTATGAAAGTTTACAAGTCCACCATTGGTAGAGAACATAAAACAAATGGTGATATAAAGGGTCTCCATGGTAGTATAGGAGTTAAACAAGGTTACCTCTTCTTTCCTTCACTCTTTGGGCTCTACATTATTGAACTATACAATATCATAACAAAGACATTAGTCAAAACATATGATTGCTTAATATTTGGAGAGTATATCATTATCATTCTTTTTATAGATGGAATTATTTTGATGTAATTCTCAATCAAAGGCCTCCTTAAACAAATAGTCTCCCTAGGATATTTTGTGACTCCCATGGGATTCAGGGGAACATGGGAAAAATAAATAGTGTTCACCTTAAAGGAAAGGAAAGTAATGTTATTATCCCTTATATTAGTGAGTCAGAAAAATGGTCTCAGTACAGTACACATATTTAGGAGTTCAAATTTGTAAAAAAATATTTATTTTGACACCAAAACAAAGACTGGTTTAAGTAAAGTTTACCCTATCCTTACTTCCCTTAACAAGTAGTGTTTACAGTGCCAATTTGAAGACATCTATGAAAAGAAATATATTTTTCGCTTAGTGATAATTCCCACTCTTCTTTATGTATGTGATATTTTATGACATTATCTTCCAACTACATATCAAAGAAAAATTACATATCAAAGAAAAATATAGAGATCTGATTGTTTGATTCTCTCCAAACACATCCACATTAAGAGTTCATCTCCTTAGACCATCATTCTTGTATAGTTCAACTCTACCCCATTTATTGCATCTATGGTATTCTTTGTTGTGATGATGACTCATAGGATTAGGTGGACATGCATGCCCCATATAGATAATCTAAGAACCCATATATTTCGACCAACTATTATATGTAACATAAAAACAATGAGATCCATTCTTGTCAGTGGGATAGAGATCGTTATTCTCTCCTTCTAGTCAATCTTTATATTCATGGATTTCCTCCACAAAAATTCTTGAAGGATTCACTAATATTCTTCAAAAGTGAGATAAAAAGGGGTATTCAAGACAAGATCTTCAAATCTTATCTTATGTCCATGTGGGTTGCACCCATTTAACCACTCACATGAAAGTTCTATTACAACTAGATTTCATATCTTCATTTCAATGAAAATCTCGTTAGACCACATGGATACGCCAAACTCAACTTCTCTTCTAGTTCAAGGGTTGTCCTTTCATACATTGAGTTATACCACCATATTCCATGGGAGAATTACACCTATTAAAGCTACTCCCTAGATTCAAAGATCGAGGATCAAATTTTATTTAAATGGTCACAATACAATGACATAATGGGATCACATATGTCTATCCCTCTTCATTATGGAGATGTTAGACACATGCCATTGCCTTTCTCTTTCTTCATATAAATATTCAAAAGTGACCTTTAATAGGTATGCTACTTCATACTTTCAAATAGGTTTGCACAAGCTGAAACCCCATGAAATTCCCGTGAACCACTTTTTTTTCTTGGGTATCAATGAATACAACTAATTACTCTCCAATCTCCCAAAACTTATCTTTTCAACTTCCTCTCAATAATCCTTTCCAATTAAAAAAGAAAGCCTATTTTCACTATATATTTTACATATCCATTTCTTTCTTAACATATTTCATACATTTTTTATTTATATCCCGACTATGTTGGTCCTAATATATTATCCACTTTTCAATTAATAATCCTTACAACACTTCATCCATCCTTTTCTTTTGAATATTTCGGTAATTTTTCTTTCTCAAATGATGCTTAGATACAATCAATCTTATCCATTTATTTACTTATAAAATAATTGTATCCATATGCATATGTAAGTTAAAATACAAACCCCAATATACACATCCATAGGTATATTAAAGGAGGGTCCCTAGTTTATGGGAAAAGAAAGGATTTTTGTTACCCCTTACTTCCATGATTTTGAACTTCCACTATGTTTATAACAAAGGTGTCATTTTTGCTATAGCTCTCAAATTTTCACTTTCATTTTTGGGATCTATCACTTTTTAAGGATATTGGAAATGCTTTAGTCAATTACATCAACATAGTTTTAAATCATATTAAACTTGTTTTTTCAGATTAAACTAGGTTTTTCATATATGATAGAATATGTGTTGAGATTAACATTATTCAAGGTCTAATAAATAAGATGTTATTACAAGGGCTTAAATTTAGATGAGTTCAAATTTTGAATTATGAGAACATTGATTTTCCGTGTCAGTTCTGCTAATAAGCATGACATCTTGAGGTTGCTTGTCCTCATGGAGGACCGTCTTTAAAAGTAAACAAAATACATAAACCTACAACAAGAAAATGGAAAGAATGTGAACAATCTTTAAGAGTGAACAAAGTACATAAAATTACACTAAGAAAATGGTAAGAATCTGAACAATCATATCCGAAGAATAACTATTTGTCTAGAAGGATGAATGAGGATAAAGAAGATGACACAAATTCCTTGAACATGGTAGGTACAAATGAATCTCATCCAGGGAATAAAGGGAATATATGAATCTAACAATTATGATTCAAATAACGATTTTGCACACCTTTAGAATCTTGGGTATCAGATTTCTCATTTATCTTTAATAGTGAATGTGGAATCTTCTTCAGCTATCTAGCATGAAATTAAAATGAAGAAAGGGAGAAAAGGTACGATCAAGGACTAATTTTCAATAGCACAACAATGAAATACATATTAATATTCACCACAATATTAGATATAAGGAGGATCATCTTCCCGATTCTAATAAAAAAAAAAATATTCCTAGCGTGTTCGTGACTTGCAGAACTAGCGTGTGGCTGAGAAACTGCAATAGAGGGGTATCTAAGTCGTCAATATCAGTTGAGGATGGCACCCGACATGGGCCACAACAACCCTTCACATGGTTGGATTTTTTAGGTGTCTCCTCTCGCAACCGTCAAGATTCAAACCTCGGTCTCCATGCAAAATGAGGCCCATCGAAACCGATCATGCTACCGGGATTTGACTTTTAAGGTTGAAGGATATGGGGTGGGATTTGATCCACTTATGTCGAAGTTGATCGTGCTAGAAGGATTTGAATTTTAAAGTTGAAGGACATGGGGTGGGCTTTGATCCACTTATGTGCGAATGGATCAGGAGACTATCTCTCTAGGTGCAACCACACGTTTGATCACTACCTCAAGGTGTCGGTGTGGCTCTAGGTTAAGTAGCTCTCATTAGAATTGAACCTTGGCCAATGGTGAAAAACTCGTAACTTTCCACCATTGGATCCAACTCATTTAAACCTAATAAAACACTCTTATAACATGTGCAAATGTGTTTTTTTAAGAATAATCTAGTTATTTTATTTTTCGAAAATTAGTTAAATTACACCCAAACTCAACAAATATATGAAAAAAATTAGAAAAAACTAAAACAATTAAACAATTCCATAATTTAATTTTTTTCTACCTTTTATAATCTCTTTTTTAATAATGGAACAATTTTAACAAGTGGACAATAATAATATAATAATCAGCAACAAGGGGTGGATATTGTCATGGAATTTTTAGGTGTCCCCTCCAGATAGGTAATAAGGTCCATCTTGATCACTACCTCAAGGTGTAACCATAGCTCTAGATTAAGTGGCTCTCATTAGAATTGAATCTTGTTCAATGATGAAAAAATCCTAGCTTTCCACAACTAAATCCAATCCTTTTGATACAACAAATACAAATGCTGGTTTTTTTTTAAGAATAATCTAATTACTCTATTTTTGAAAAATTAGTTAAATTACAAACAAACTCAATTATTTAAAAAAAAAAAACAATTTAACAATTCCATAATTATTTTTTTCTATATTTTATAATCTGTTTTCTAACGATGGAACAATTTTAACACGTGGATAATAATAATAAGCAGCACGGGGTGGCTACTGTCCTGTAGCCATTAATATCGAAAAGAAAGACAAATCGGTTGGACATCTTAATATAATATAAGAAACTAAAAAAATCTAGTTTTGTTCTTGAAAATCGTGACATTATCCCACTTCCACTCCACCACAGATTCCACATTGATTATCACCTAGAGAGATTTGTTTATGGAACCATGGAGATAGACGATCTAACGGTCGAGTAACGGACACATTAAGGGCAGGTTCTCATCATGGGGCATCTTTAACAAAGCGCACGTTCCTGCTTGTGTTGCAACGTCATTTCTGACCCGGCGTCCCTAGCTACTTCGGTAAAAATCGGAAATGGATGATATGACCAGCCTTCTTTTTAATAAAGTAAGCACGGATATAACACATTACCTATTTGTCAAGTCTTCAAAGATGAGAATTTGAAGGTTCGGGAGCTTTCATTTAAACAGTGGACTAAGATTCTTTTTACAAGTGGGAGCTCAAGGATTACCACTACATACCCCATTAAGAACAGATAAGGCTATAAAATCGAAGGAAATATTACTCAACTTCTTATTATTTATTTTCTGCATCGTTGCGGTATGGATTTAGAAAATGGGAGATCTACAGATTTGGGAAACGCATCTGTAATGGAGGAGCAGAAATGGCCTGAACCAATTCACAGAGCTCAAACTATTGCTGAAAGTGGGATTAAGAGATTACCCGGAATTTATATAAAACCAGAACCTGAGAGGCCCCAAGCTGGGGATACCTCATTTCACGAGGAGATTCCAGTTATCGATATGTTTGGGTTGAACGATGAGCGTCGCTGCAGAACGATGGAGGAAATCTCAGATGCTTGCAAAGAGTGGGGATTCTTCCAGGTGATTAACCATGGAATAGATTCGAAACTTATCACGACTACTTTGGACGTTTGTAGAGAATTTTTTAACCTGCCATTAGAAGAGAAGCAGAAGCACGCTAACGATCCTATTACATATGAAGGATATGGAAGTCGAATTGGAGTGCAGAAAGGAGCCGTTCCTGATTGGGGAGATTATTACTTTCACCATTTCATGCCTCTGAGTATCAGAAATGAAAGTAAATGGCCTTCAAAACCAATGAGCTACAGGTAATGTTAATTATAAAGCTTGATCTACAATATCTAACTACAAAATATCATGTTTTCTTCACAATATTTTATGCGCATATCATAAACGTTGATGCAGAATACATATGAAAGAATACTGCAAAGAAGTTGTAGATGTTTGCCTGAAATTACTGTCTGTATTTTCTCTCAACCTCGGTCTTCATCCAGACTATCTTAAGGAAGCATTTGAGGGCGAGAAGGAAATGGGCATGTGCATTCGAATCAATTACTATCCCGCGTGTCCAGAGCCAAATCTGACTTTGGGTTTGTCATCTCATTCCGATCCGGGAGGCATAACCTTTCTACTTCAAGATAATATCCCCGGACTTCAAGTAAGAAGGGGCGACGCCTGGGTTTCTGTGAGGGCGATCCCCCAGGCTTTTGTCGTAAACTTAGGCGACCAAATGCAGGTCAGCATCAAGTGAGAAAAATACTAGCTGTAATTGTATAAAACATTAGTTTGTAAATCGTGATTACATCGTTGCAATGAATATGAATATGACTGCATGCTGATCTGCAGTTGTCAAATATTGGAAAGTTTACCTCTGCATCCTTGAAGTGCATATGATATCTGGATTGTTTAAATCAGTTCTCTCATAGATTGAATCCATCACTACTTTACACAAACTGGGAAAACTTGTTGATAGCACTCATTCATCTATGTTGTTGACGTTGCAGATATTTACAAATGGTGTCTACAAGAGCGTTGAACACAGAGTTGTTGTCAACGAAACCAGAGAAAGAATATCCATCGCTGGTTTTTGCAATCCTTGTGGAGAAAAAACAGTGGGACCTATAGAGACGCTGATCAACGATTGCAACCCTCCATTGTACAAATCTACGACTTTTAATGAATACAGGATGTTTATACGAACGGCTGGTACGAAAGGAAAGGCCCATCTAAATTCGATTACCACCTGTAAACGGATTCAGACCAGGGAAGTATGATATACTTGAAGTTCAATGTACCAATTTCAATCTTTACGATTTCTTGTTGTATTAGAGTGATGCTATCTTATCTCTTCTGTTATTTCCTTTTCTCAGGGTTCATTTCCTTTCTGGTTGTGAACAGTCCACAGGATCACCTTGCTTATGCCCTGCAAAATTACCATTTTTAGATTTACTCTCTTTTATTATCAAAGCTAGACATTTATCTCTTATTATCAAAGCTAGACATTTAAAACGGTGTGGTCTAATTGGTCTTTTTAGTTCCCTGAATTCAGCGGCTATTCAAATCTGCACGAAATCACAATTTTTTGCTATTTAAGTTGCATTTTTTTAATACAGTAATAGATTCAGCCTGCTGATAAATCCTTGGGGCACCCTAATTATATAGAAATAACCACTCAGATCTACAGATCCAACAATCACTTGTTTGATTTGGGACAAAAGTCCCCAAAAAAATATCCCCAAAAAAAACCAAAACATAGAGCATTTAGTCTAAAAACATTTAAAATTAATATTTCACTGGTTTGTCCACCAATAAGAGTGAATCATACACTCAGAGTCACAACTCTCTCAACATGAGATTAACGTCACTATATTGCAACAATAAATACTTTGTCAAACATGTAGTTTTACATGGATAGTCATTAGTGAATTATTTTTAAATAATTATGTGTATTTTTTTAAGTATGTATTGTATTCTCTTAATATATTATAAAGGGATAAAATATGTATATCTCCATAAATTTTAGTAGTAAAATTTACACAGTAAAATGTTTTTGTTTTACAAACAAGAAAGTTCGGTACATCCAAACAAAATATACTTATATACCCAATTTAATGTCTAACTTGACCACAATCTTAAAATTAAATTATTATTATAAATTATATATAGAAAAGATGTTTATAACACACAAAGTCAGTAACAATGTTTTAGCGAGTTTTAAAATACATAACAAAAAATAGGTGAAAAAAAAAAATCATGTATAAACGTTTGATGCCATTGCTACACTGACATGCATATAGTATCTCAGATCTATTAAGCAACTATAAGATTAAAATGAAACAAGATACAGATATGAATCTTTGTACTTTATACAGACATGATATATGAGAGTAATATTGAAAT
>SNQJ01S0146906.1:0-19058 GCA_010110895.2 Picea sitchensis | reverse complement strand
CTTTCCTATAAAGCTTGTTGTGTTTTATTGTATGATTCCTTGATCACATACATAGGTTTATATTGAGTTTATTATATCACTTTTGCTTTGGTTGGTTTGTGTTGTTTTGATATTGACTGCACAAGAGCACTGGAGCGAAGCGGGAGCAACATAGACTATAGGAAGCGATTATAAGGTATGTTACTTATTCTTGCCTCTTAGTAAATTCAATATTTAAAACTTAAGGAAAGCGTCCTATTCTGTCCTGTTTTGTTCTAGATCTAGGTGGATCTAGGGAGATCGGTTTGTGTCCGCACTCATGGATTTATCCAATAACACTCTCTACAAACCCACCTTTCTAACCTGGACACACTTCTCCACCCCGAACTTTGAATTCGAACAAATTTGACCAAATCCGGACAAACCAACCCAAGTGAACCTTTGTATCTCACCTCTGGGGACTTTACACTGGAGTCTCAGTGCTCCACCTTAACATGAACATTCCCTTGACCAAATCCGACCAAGTCTTCCAAGTAAGCCTTCACTTCTTACCTCCAGGACCATTTACAATGGAGTTCACCAAGCCTTTTATAGGATTCATTACATGCAATCCATGGAAACAATACCACGGGCTACCCAAAAACATGGACCCAAAAAAAACCACATGCTTTGACCTAAAAACCAAATTTAACTCATTAACTCTTTCACCGAGTCAAGGTTAACCCAACATACATGCCCCCCCACACATATTCAATCTACCTAAATCTATGTCTAGACTTTTCATAGGTGATCTGATAAACCAAGGGTACACATGCATATCCAGGTCTTACAGATGTATGCCCATTTACATGCAATCAATCATTTTTACAACCTCAAAGTAAATACAATTTTTATTATTTTTTAATTTATTTCACTGTGACTCAACCATCATTGCCCTGCAACTTCTATGTGAACATAGGTGGTGAGACACAGTAGACAAATAAAACTTCATCAACCATACGTGTAGCTAAATTTTCTTCTTTTGTGGAGTCCTCTTTGAATGCTTGTTGTCTTTTCCAGCAATCCTTCTTGAGATGCCCAGATTTTCCACAGAACCAACATTTTCCCTTACCCTTATTGTCTTTTGACTTAAACCTGGTTGTACCCTTATGATCTTTCCCTCCTTTTGTAGATAGACCTCTGACCACCATTGCTTCTGATGTTGATGTTTCTTTACTGGATCTTCTCCTCATTTCTTCAGACAATAGAGCTCCCACAATAATGTCATAATCAATGGCATATGTTGAGTTGAACCACATAGATGTGACCAGATGATCCCAAGACTCAGGAAACAAACACAGTAGCATAACTTCCTTGTCCTCATCTTCGTACTTTACTTCCATACTAGATAATTGACAAATCAGAGTATTGAAAACATTTAAGTAATCAACAATTTTTGTACCTTGTTTCATCCATAAGTTGTACAACTACCTCTTCAAGAAGATTTTGTTCGTCAAGGACTTTGTCATATATATACTCTCTAGTATGCTCCACAAACCCGTTGTTGTCTCCTCTCCAACGATGTTAAAAAAGACTTCATCTGCCAACGAATGGTACTGAGAGCTCTTGCATCCATATCTTCCCAGTCCTCGTCTGTCATGTTTGTCAGTTTCTTTGACTTTCCCGCCAAATCCTTTTGCAATCCTTGTTGCACAAGCAGATCCTACATCTTGAGCTTCCATATCTTAAAGTTATTCTTGTCGTTGAATTTCTCCACCTTAAACTTAGAACTCTGCATCTTCGATATTAGCACAAAAAACCACCCAAATTGCATCTTATAAAGCCAAGCTCTTTATTACAATATGTGAAGGAACCAATCT
Source organism: Picea sitchensis (assembly GCA_010110895.2). Lineage (NCBI taxonomy): Eukaryota > Viridiplantae > Streptophyta > Pinopsida > Pinales > Pinaceae > Picea > Picea sitchensis. The sequence continues at coordinate 17,220 of SNQJ01S0146906.1, read as the reverse complement.
TAAAATTAAAATTCAAAGTTGAACTCAAAAAAGGGTTTAAGCTCCAAAAATATATATATCTTATAACCCGATTCACCTTTAAAACATCCCCCTCTAATAATTTTACAAGGTATCCACCACCTTATTCATAAAAGTGATCCTTTAGGCTCAACATATAATTTAGTTCCTCCATAAATTATATTTTGTGAATAATAATGCAAAAGTCCAAACTCATACCTCTTGAGCTCTGTGCATATCAAAAGTTTTAGCTCTGTGCATATCAAAAGTCCACTTTTTAATTACAAAAGTGATCCATTATATAATATACCTCCACCTTCATAGCTCATGTGTATAACATACAATATCAACCCTCCTTCAATACAACTCGTATTCAACAAAAGAAACTTTCCATCGTTATCGCATATCAAAAGTCCACTTTTTAATTACAATAGTGATCCGTTATATAATATGTAACACACCCAACCCCTTAAGTACCCTTTTATTGGGATGGGGCATAAAAAAATTTCCTTCCTTAATTATCTCAAATCCTCTTTTCAGGATCTCCATCCTCTTATGCTCATCAAGAGCTATCTAACAACTTCTACCCTGCTTGAATCCGAGCTTTGGATTGGGAGCTATGCCCTTCCAAAGCTCTGCAGGCATTATTGGTCAAGGGCCATGTGGCGCCCACATGGGTCCATCTCATTTGTACCATCCCAAGTTCCTGAAGTGTCGGAGTCCCACATCTATGGTGGAAATTCATCCACCATTAAATCCAATGGCAGAACTTCATCCTCATTTAACACATACACTTAGGGGGAAATTCGGTGTTCGGTGCTTCGATGCGAAACACCCCTTTTTCTTTCTATGCGCATATCCTCCAGAGTCTCAAAGCCCCGGAATCCTACCACGTAGCTCTGGCCTTCGACCCCTTTTTCTTATTCAATCACCCCACTCCAAACCACCAGAGTCCCGAATTCCCAGACTCCCGAAGGATCCAAACTTACATGTGGCAACACATTAAACGCGGGGGCAAGGACAGGTGGGTCCCGAGTACTCCACCTGCCGTTAGACCAAGCAAGCATGTGCCAGGGGGTAATGACACATGGCAAGGTAGAAATGACACATGGCCCCATCAATGGGTGACATGTGTCACGTTCTAATAGGCACATAGGATCTATGAAAAGAATAAATCAGGGTGACACATGGCACTCTGGTTTGATATCCTTCCATGTCACTCTGGTTTGATATCCTTCCAACGCCCCTTATATCCCACTTTCGAAATGAGTCGACGTGGATCCATAGATATACGACCTCTGTTACTTCACCACTTCAACGTTCGGGGGATCCGTTGTGTAGCTCCCTCTTTGCTCCCGAAATGGCCAGCGCTGGGAAAACCACGGTGTAGATAAGATAGTTAGGTGGGATCTCGAAGCATCCTTGGATCGACGGTTCATATTACATCATGACTTCGGGGTTCGAGGGTTTCACTCGCTTAACACTCCCTTTCTCCTAGAGTGGTCAACACAGGATTGACCACGACATAGATCCAATGGGCAAGAAATATGTTGAACATCCCTACATCGACTGTCCTCATCACTTCACAACTTTGGCGTTCGGGGGTTTTTCCGTGTAGTTTCCTTTTTACTCTCGGAGTTTTGAAGCCCCAAACTCTCGGAGCGAGTCCCTCTTACGCACGTGGCGTTCTGCACGAATGTCCCTACCACCATATGCCACTTGGAAGATAAGTGGCGATGACACCACCTTGACACGTGGCACCCATCTCTCCGACCTTATAGCATATATGATGAGTCAGCAAGACACGTGGCTTAGACATGGGATGAAACGTGTCGGCTCTGTCATACGGTTGGAATCCACTGTGTACTTTGGCCATGTCATTTGATGATGTCACTCATGCCTTCGACCTTCATGGAAACTCCACACCTTGCATCCTGAATCACCTGAAGTGGGGTTTAGACAGAGAGTTGAATAATGATCAGACAACCCATGATCCTCCTTGGTTTGATCCAATGGTTTTTGGAGATTCATGGCTCCGCGCTCTCGCGATTCATGAAATCCTAAGTCTTCAGTCCTAGAGGTAACCGGTTGGGAGGGTCATAAGGAAGAATGGTTTCTTGTTGTTGGCCATCTCTTCCCTTACTCTATCCTTCCACTAACATTTGATCTAACAGTCAAGAAGGATCCCGAAGGATCCTTAGATCCATGGTCCACGTTACTCCGTGAATTCAGCATTCAGAGGTTTTGACTATTTAACACCTTTTTTCTCCCAGAGAAGGTCAACGTCGAATGACCACAACATAGATCCAACAGTCAGGGAAGATCCTGAATAGCCTCATATCTATGGCTTGCATTACTTCATGACTGAGAAGTGGATCAGGGTTTAGCAAGGGAATGAATCCCACGATAACATGTAAATGATCGCTAATTGTCATTCAACCGTCAAGTTATTAGTACGACAGTTCACCTTCGGCACATTTAGGATGTTGCAATGTTCATTCACCCCGGAGATCCAGAATCCCGGAGTCCTGAATAAATTAGCTCCTCTTTGGGTATGATCCAACAACCCCACTTTATCCTGGTAGCCAGATCAATGGTTGTTGTGGCTCCTTTTGTACTTTGTGGTTCCACTTCCCTTCAACAAGGGATTTAACCCATGGTTTTAATAGGTCATGGCCTTTGTCTACATTCCACCAGCGTTATACCTTCTGAGCTTGCAAACAGTTCGAATGAAGTGTGGGCACACTTCTTATGCTTCTCATGGAATTTATAACTTAGAGAGATCTTAACCTCTACACAACTTGCATAGGTTCTGTGCACCCTTGCACTACCTCTCCTGAGCTTGACCAACCCTTTTTCCAAGAGACCCAAAACAACTGGGAGTATAGACATGCATACATGAAACTGTGCCCATGGTCAAGGAAATCAAAATTTATTTTCTTTAACTTGATCCACTACAGGGGCTCAATCATTTATGTGTACAAACCATGTTCAAACCATATAGGTCCTTACTTTCTTAAATACACAATCAAGCAAAATAAAGGAACACAGTTTAATCATCAAATAAGCATGGACATCCCTAAAATGTTCATAGAATATCCAACCTTAATTTACAGTTACAGTTCAATTTCACAGGGTATGAGAATACTTATCTATTACAAGTGGCAGCCATCCAACTAACTATGGGTGTTCGCCTTTCCACCCAACCATAGGCTCAAAGGCATTCATTCTTAGCACTCTGGCCACCACCGTGCCAAGCCATGATATCACTAGGGAACTTTTGCAATTTTTCAGAGTTCCTTTTTTTGTCTCAGCCTCTGCGAGGTTTAACAGATGCTCCCTCAGCATCAAGCTCGCGACCTTCTTCTCAGGTCATGTTTTCTGCAAACTCTTAGAGATTATTTCTCTTGTTCTCTCCAGTAACCAAAACTGCTTAATCTTTTCATTCTTCTTCCGAGGTAGTGAGCCTCATTCCCTCGTCTCTTTCTGAATGGTCTATCTCCTCTTCTCTTACATTCCCTCTCCTTTTTCCCCAGGGAGGTTCTGGACCTGTCTTGTTCCTTCTGTTAGAAGAAACTCGAGTCAGTCTAGGCCTGCAAGAAAACTGCAACCTGTGGTACTTTAGGCTGAAAATTTTCCATCTCCTCAGTGAGACCCTCCATGCTTTCATTCATGGGGGTAGTTGATTTTTCAACCATCGGTCCTTCTTTCACTAAATTATTTTTCCTTGGAATCCAAATGAGTCTTATTATTTCAACAAAGAGAAATCAGGTCATTTTGACATAGTGAACCCTCTCTATTGTTTCCTCACTCTTTCTTCTAGTGATATCATGGTCAGTGCTTCAATGCCTCACCCCCATAGTCAGTTATTGGAAATCTAAACAATAATACATTTACATTGTTCACATGCCATAGCATTGTGATCATAATTAATGATTAATTACAAGTTGGGGGAAACATGGGTGTTACAATCCCCTCCCCCTTAAAAAGGAACACCATCCTCGGTGTTCTTTCTCAGTAACACCTGCCATGCCTTTGTCATTCAACTGTCTCAGAAATATTGATTCTCTTTCTTGGTCAAGTCCTTTCCAGACTCTTGGCCTTCATCACCTACTTTCAATAATCTTGGACAACAAGCATATTAACCACAATTTCATGTGAAAACATTTTACTGTTGTTCAAAATTTAAGAGGAAAAATTTCATATTGTAGCACAATACTTATCTATGCAATTCGTGGATTTTCATCCACATTGTTGTCTTGTTATCTTGCCTCACTTTTTTTCCTAGACATATCCATTGTGTGCATGATCCAAATTAGTAGTGTATGAGAATTATCAAAGTCCCTTTTTCCTTGTGGTCACTCACCCTCCAAGCCCAGGCTCAGGCATCCCCTTCTCTGCTATACAGTCTTTCGGGTGATCCATCTTGCCTTGCCAAGGATTTCTCACACAAGAAGAGTTCTAAAGACTTCATTGAGCCTTACAGTCGAGGCGTCCCTCACACTTGATCGATCGAGGCGTCCCTAAGGCTTGTTTTGCCACAACGCAACATATTCGAGGGTGATCATGGCTTACCACGGGTTTTTCCGATCTCAACAGTAGCCTTTTTCATGCTTTCCAGCTTGACAACCTTCACCTGTCCTCCCAAGAAAGATATTTTTTTCTCACTTGTATCACATGTATAAAGAAATTATCAGATATTATCATCAATTTCAAATTCAGGATTTTCTTACAAATATGTCACCCATAGATTTCCAAATTCCACATTTATTTTCAAATCTGTTCCGCACACGAACCAAATTCACAAGTATGGGACTTTTCTTCCCATAGTAGTTTAGCTTAGCAGGAAATTGGTCTTCCTTATGGGCTTACAACACTACCATATCCAAGACCCTTTTCTTCCTGCAATTTCAAAATTCCTCAACCAAACAAAGTGTTAGTTTTCCTGCACATTATATTTTCAAAATTATGCATACTAATAGTCCAAGTCATTTTCTTCTATTCAAGGGTACAATGCAAAAGGATATATCATTATTTATGTATGCATCCTTTCAACACACTAAATTTTTCCAATGCAATTTTAATTGTGAAGCGACTTTAATCCATGTGTCAATATTCACGACTACATTCATACCCAATGTACCCTTACGTTGGGTTCAAGTTTGTCATACTTATGACAAGAACCTCACCATGGTGTGTTGGAGCTCAACCAACCTCTCCGCCATAGGTTTAATCATTCTCATTCACTCTTATAGAAGGACTATGTTTCCTTCTACGGGATGGTTATAATCCCAAATCAGTACATATGAAACTAAAATTTTCTCTTGAATGCACCCAAGAATTCTTCCTTCATTAGTAACCAGGGTGTCAACACTCATGGCCACCCAAATTTTCCTTTCTTTATCAACTATACAATTCAAGTGGAGTAGTGGAAAGTCCTCCTTCCTCGATGGAAATCCATTTTCTTTCCTCTCATACAAACATGCATTTCATCAGTGCATCCAATGCAATGTGCTAACTATGAGCACCTTTATTCTCAATCTCCCTAGATTGGTTGTCGTACCCATGGTGCTCTTTACTCCTACATTTTCTTGCAAGGATTATAACTCATTTTTGGCTGGCATAGACTTCCTCTCTCTATTATTCGTGTTATTTTCCTGAATTATACCCTACTTGGGTGTCATTGGCATACAACAACCACTCAAAAATTATTTGCATATCTTTAAGATAATGAAAAAATTTCAGAAGGGATTCTTACCAAATTCCTTCATACCTTATGCCACATAGGTATGAACACTTTTATACCTTCTCTGGATTCTATCACCCTCTCTGATGTTCCCTCATCAATGGTGCCTTATGGGGACTTTTAAAGCCCTTTCAACAATATTTTAACAACAACCTTCTCATAGTCGTCCTCTGTTTGAGGTTGTCCATCATTGGCAACTGTATTCCTCAACAATTCCAATTTCTTTCTACATGTGACATACATCACAATTATATTAGTCGTCATGTAAAATAAAAATTCTTGTATCATAACATTCAAATCAATAAAACATTTTCAGATATTCCCAACATATCTCTATGCACTCTACCACATTACTTCTTAATGTTTTAGCTAGTGCAATCCCAATCAAATTTTTAGTTGTATTCCATGATCATACAACCATCAACATCCTTATGCCAAAACACTTACCTGCATTAGTAAATCAATCTCTCATACCAGCTAAATACAATAAACAACAAGGAATGGGTCAAGGAACTCTTCCCTCTCCCAACTCCTTCTACACTTCCCTGGACTTTCAGTCCAACTGAGTTATTTTCCAAGGCCTCACTGCCTTTGCTTATCACGACTTAACCAATCCTATTCATGCAAACTTATTGATTTATTTATTTTCCTTTTTCCAGCTATACTTTTTTCCACAGCTTCTCTTCTAAGGCTTACAACCCTGTTAAACAATTTAGAGATTTTAGGGTGAGAAAAGTATTCCCCCTTTTTCTCCTTCTTTGCTTATGCAATCTACTCCCTGATGGGATCTTCCTGCTCCCTTCCTTGAGAAGCCTTGGTTATGCTCGTCATAACCTATTGAATACATTAGCATGCTCCAATAGAAGACCTTTTTGTTCATAATGAATCATGAACCTATGCATTCTGCACATTACCATTCAGTTATCAAAATGGTCAACCTTCATTTGTTAGTTTTCCACTCATACATTTTTTTTTAGAATGTAATCTAGGATTCTTATATATATACATATGCTTGCAGCCCACTACTCAATTCTCAGCAGTCATTAAGGTGGTGACTTTGTTCTCCTGACAGAGTCTTAACATAGTTCCTCCACAAGGAACTCCTTCAGCATGCAACTTCCTTATTGCATATCCTTCACTATCGATGATGGCCTCAACCTCGAGTTAGCTTTGGTTGTTTACCAAATATTTCCATAAGGAATATAAACATGCATCTTTGTTATGCATCCAGATTATTTATCCACACATTTTCCTTGTTTTGTTAACTTACATCCATGATGTACTTAACCACATGCATACCATAGGTATATTTCATAGCTCACATGCATCTTTACTTTAAAATCATTCAAATCATGATTGTTCACAATCATTCTCATGCGATCCTCAAAGGCACAATCATTTTGCCTTTCATCATGACAACAAAGTATCCTTGCTCATTTACTCTTTCGTCTATTTATACTAATCTTTCCTGAGGGAATGGAGAAGATTCCCCTTAAGCTATCATTCAAAACAAAACTTTCATGACTCTTCAGAATAGAGTCGGCCATGCATCCATGGTATTCATTCAATCTGGGCAAGTGAAATTATTTCCTTACATTTAACTCATACATCATACATGTGCATCATTTTCACATTTAACATCACTCATTCATACCTATTAGTTCTTAATATCAGTCCTTATATCAAGCAACCTTACGATGCATTAAATCCATGCACTCAGGCATAAATAAACACAGCTAAACATTCATCATGCAGGCTCACTGCTTGCACCTTTTCCATGTCATTCATACACATGGACATATCAGACTTCCAGATCCTTCTCCAAGGATCTTCCAATTATTCTTACGATAAGTCTCATAGAGATACTTATCACTAAGCTACTCTCAATGCTGAGAGCTTGCAGTCATTCACATGATATCCACACAGAGGTTTAATCAGACATAGTCATAACTATGTGTTGACGGGCGAAAATGACCATCCGTCAATTGGAAGAACGAGTCTGGTCTGGGGTTGTCTAAATAACCCAAGTCGTTTGGTATGACTCGCTCTGATGGGTTTAATGGCTCCATTGGCCAATCTAACGGTCCTAAAAGAAATAAAATAAAGAAAAAGAGTAAACTAATAATTAACTACTTCATGTATATACGTACATATGTATCTATATAATTATTTTGAAATAATGTTTACAATACAGATCTATTTATCTAATTTATGTGCAAGATATACAAGTTGTGATTTTTAATCTGAACTCACGAAAATCTATGAAAAGATTACTCTTTTGACGAAAGTAGATAAAGAAAGAAAAATAAGCTATTTTTTGTTTTTATCTTTATTTATCTATAAGATTAAATATAAAAATATACTATGAAATAGGAATATGTAGACGGTCAAAAACAAACCACATATAAGGGTTTCGAAAACAAACAAATGATAAAATAAATAAACTAACCTATTAATGAGTTAATCAACATGCATATGATGTATGTATGATCATGAAATGTCCATGTAGCGTGTCCAAGATATAAACCTGCAGTGAACCTTTACACTATTCGGAATAAATGCAAAACAGTGTATTGACCGTTCGATTTTAATGATAGAACGATAAGACACAAATAATAACTATGATATTTGTGATTGCAAGCAATTACACATAAGATAAATCTAACTGTAACAACCTGCTTTTAATCATTCAACAAAATTAAAGATAAACCTTATCATTTGAATTGAATGAGCGATCACTATTATTTAATAACTGAAGCATCAAAATGTGGACTACATTAAAATAAATTATCTTTATGACATAATAATTTGTGAAGACAAAAGCTATCAACAATTATCGAATTATCAAGATAAACAAACCATAGACAAAAACAACATTTACAGATAGCTAAAGCAGAAATGTAAACATATGTTTCGTCCAAATTCGTGTATAAGTTGTTCACCTTCAGCCCCAGGCCAAGATGCTTGATTACAAAAAATAATGAGTTTTTAAAATCTTATGTGATAAGATACAATCATCTATTGATTACAAAAATAGAGGGGGAATATAACCACCCAAGATCACACTAAATCTTTAAAAGCTAAAAAAGGTATATTCCTGTTTATACAAAAATGGATTATAGATATGGCCAACAAGCCCAAAAAATGCTTCAGATCACTTGGTCACCACAAACTCCCAGATATCCTAAAAAGAAAAGATAAAATAAAGAAACTTAGATATACATTTAACCACAATTTTCCAAATTTCGAATTAGAATAGACTGGCTACAGAATCTGTTGATTCTGTAGCTAGTCTATTTTAGCATCGAAATCTAACTTATTCAATGAACAGAATAATCCAATTTATTCAATGAACAAAATATAACCCTATTTTAAGATAAAAATAAATCTTACCTTTAATTGTAAAATCAAATCATATCACATGATCTCAGAATTTATTACTGTTGTTGCAGTCTCGACATTTTTTAATATGACGTTCCATGTAGTTTTTATGTGTTTCCCTTGTTTCTGAACGATAGACTTGAGCCTACGATTTTTCGTTTTTTAAGGGGTTGACCTGATCAGTAAGGGATTTGATCTGTGACTGTAAAATAGGTATATCGGTGTAATACTTGTCAATCTAGAACAAGAAAGTTTCACATTGTGACTGTGAGACAGCCGATTGAGAATACCCACGGTTGTGTACCGGATCGTCCCCAATGTGGACTGTAGATTTTTTACCAAACTTAATACCTGGAAACCCTTCACTATGCTTCAAACAAGGCGGCATATTATCCATGAAATTGTAAGACTGATCAAGGTCCGTTTGGAAAGAAGGAGGGTCTTCTTCATTAAGAAATCTATCAATCTTGGAATCTGAACTCTCATGGATCTCGATCATCTTGATCGAGCTCACATGAGGGTTTGATTTGTTTCACAGCTTCCTCGAAATCAACCTTCCAGCTCTTTATTTTTAAAACCCAAATCGATATCACCTTTAGATGACTTGCCTACAGGTCTGTTTGCATTTTTGACAAAGGCATTAGGTTGTGCATCTTTCTCATGGGTTTGCTCAACAATTCTTGGGTCGGGTAAACGCTTATTGTGGGTGGTCGTAACACAGACCTGTGTAGATGAAGGGAACACTCTGGGATAAACTATGGTTTCTTCAATCACAGGTTTGTCAACCTTTACAACATTGGGGTTAGCGAAACCATTTCGAGTTAAAAATGAATCCCAGTCATCGTTCTGCAACTTCAATTGATGTGCAAGCATAATTTTTATCAAACCATGGTGGAAAAGGCTTGAATCCAAACGTTGCTTCTTATACCTCTTAGCCATTTTATACAGGATTCTCCACAGGTAATAAGGCATGTTTAAAGGAAACCCTATGAAATTCATGAGCAAACGCAGGTGATATAGAAAGACAAAACCAAAACGGCCTTCACATGTCACGAATTCTTTCAATACTACAAGAAGACTGTGCCATTGGGTTTTCAGTAGGGAGATGGGCATACCTTTGTCACAGCCATTGATCTTTCGAGATGTAAAGAAAAGACTCCATGGAACCTCTTCGACCTTGGCATTCTTGAACCACTTATGCCCGCTCTTAGGGAGATCTGTTGCTTGGATTAAAACTTCCTCTGTGACTTCGAGTTGAATGTCCCCCACCTTGGCTCGACATCCGTCAAATGAGAGAGTGAATTCTTGAGCAGTCTGCAGGTTAAAGCCATGGAATTTCTCAAGGAAAACAAGTCAGTCGTGACCCTCAAGATCCTCCCTTGCATCATCGCATAGGAGCAAGGTCTGAGTGTCGTTGGGTTCAATCCTAACAATCGGGGCCATGGGAAATCGACAGGCAATCACCCAAACATAGTATGCATGGATGGTTTGTAAGAGTAGACCAGAGCTATACTCCAGGCCCGAAACTCATTAACAATCTATGGCGTAAGAGCAGAAAATCCTCAACGAAAAGATAGGCATTGCTTGAAATGAATGCGAGGGGTGTTGCAAAACCCAAGACCAAGATTCAAAATGATGGGCTCACTGTGATCGGACTGCCACCTCTCACATAGTACAGGCCACGACCAGGTGCATTAAAATAAAATGATTGCACAACAGAGTGGGTTAGGTCTTAAAGTTTGGAAGAGGGAAACTTATAAACCAAAGTCTAGTGATAAGGGAACGCATGACCAAGAACCACACAAAAATATATCAATTCTTTAAATTAAATGGTCCTTTGTTGATCCAAATAACAATCCATAAGCATGCTTGACATTCGAGGAGTCAAAACAAAGAGAATAAACTTCATAGCAAGGAACAAGGCTTCATTAATAAAAACTGTGGAGACATTTTGCCTTTCATAAACTTTTCAAATAGAGTGGTAATACAGTCATAAGTTTTAATGCTTCATTTTCATGCATTCAGTGATGAACGAAGAATGAAAACAAAAACACTAGGAAAAACCGAAAACTTACAATTGTCGTTTCAAAAATCGCTCATCAAGAACAGAAAAATGTACAACCCCAATTAGGCAGCTACATAGACTATTATTTGATATAAAAAGTTAAAAATATGTTGGGATGCCAACACTATGTTCCCCCTTCTGCATGACAACAACCAATAAGAAGGAATTTTTGCCTCAACTAGTATAAAGTTATTCAAAAACCCAAAAATACCACCTGGGCAGTTCTAACAATGCCCAAGGCAACAAGACAGCTTATCAAGCTTCTAACTGGTCTCAATCAATAGACTTTTTGATCAATGAAATCATTTTCTAGATTCCCTCAAACTACTACTTGAGCATATTAAGCCATACCTTATATGGATACCATCCACTTCTGGATGTCATCCTGACCCATTGGTCATTTAGAAGTGCCCCAACACTTCCTCTACCTCATTCAGGATCAACATTTCATTAATCCTTCTACCTTATCCTCGTGGGGTACTATGCACTCAACATCATCCACCCTTTTCTTATGCTACCATAGTCAAATCATCACTAACCATATGATCACCATGGTTCACATTCAATGGCAGACTATAATAAGTATATATGCATGTCATATTCGTGCTCTATCTTTGCGATGTGCATTTCAACATATTTTTGTGCACCAAGCATTATACCCATGTTTGTAGTGCAGACAGGTTCCACTTACTTACCTCTTTGCATTCTTGTGCAAAGACCTACCCTTAGTTAGTAGGGATACACACTCCCCTAGAAAAACCATGAGCTTTTTAACTTGCTCATGTCATTCCACTTCTCCCTTGAGATTCATTCTCAATCCACGTGACTTCTCTTATTTTACAAAGGGTGATTACCCCAGTAGGAAGTTTTTCAGTTATGACAAGTCAGGTAGGTTGATTTCACCTACGTGCACAAGGTCTCTAGACATGGAGGATTGTACTCCCAATGCCAAATCCTTCATTTAATCAACACTTTTAATTATCAGAAGCTTCATTAAGCCCCACTTTTTAGGCAATTCTTACCATCTCTTCAATCCATTTTCCCTCTGGACTCGAGTATCCCTTAAAGTTTTCTAAGAAAGAAAATAATTACTTGACTATTTTGTGAGCCCAAGCAGGCCAAGTGTTGTTTCCTGCTATGATACCAATTTGTAACACACCCAACCCCTTAAGTACCCTTTTTAATGGGATGGGGCATCAAAATTTTTCCTTCCTTAATTACCTCAAATCCTCTTTCTAGGATCTTCATCCTCTTCTGCTCATCAATAGTTATCTAACAATTGCTACCCTGCTCGAATCCGAGCTCTAGATTGGGAGCTACGCTCTTCCAAAGCTCTGCAGGTGTTATTGGTCAAGGGCCACATGGCGCCCATGTGGGTCTGTCTCATTCATACCATCCCAAGTTCCCCGAAGTCCTAAATCTCCCTAGCACTCCCACATCTATGGTGGAAATCCATCCACCATTAAATCCAATGGCGGAACTTCGTCCTCATTTAACACATAGGCTTAAGGGAAAATTCAGCATTCGGTGTTGAATGCCCCTTTTTCTTTCTATGCACATATCCTCCGGAATCTCGAAGCCCCAGAATCATACCACGTAGCTACGGCCTTCGGCCCCTTTGTTTTATTCAATCACCCCACTCCAAACCTCTGGAGTCACGAATTCCTGGACTCCCGAAGGGTCCACACTTACACGCGACAACACATTAAATGCAGGGGCAAGGATAGGTGGGTCCCGAGTACTCCACCCATCGTTAGACCAAGAAAGCATGTGTCAGGGGGTAATGACACATGACAAGGCAGAGAAGACACATGGCCCCATCAATGGGTGACACGTGTCACGTTTTAATGGGCACATAGGGTCTATGAAAAGTACGAATCAGAGTGACACGTGGCACGTAGAACGTGGTTCCACATCACCCTAGGTGACGTCAGTGTGTCACGTCACTCTAGTATGACAGCCTTCCAATGCCCCTTATATCCCATGGTTGAGATGAGTCCACGTGGATCCATAAATCTAAGGCCTCTGTTACTTTTCCACTTCGACATTCAGGGGATCCATTGTGTAACTCCCTCTTTTCTCTTAGAGTGGTTAGCCCTGGGCTGACCATGGTCTAGATCTGACGGTTAGGAGGGATCCCGAAGCATCCTCGGATCGGCAGTTCATATTACGTCGCAACTTCGAGGTTCGAGGGTTTCACCCACTTAACACTCCCTTTCTCCCAGAGTGGTCAGCATCGGATTGACCACGACGTAGATCCAATGGGAAGGAAAGATCCCAAACATCCCCGGATCGATGATCCTCATCGCTTTGCGACTTCGGAGTTCAGGGGTTTGGCCGTGTAGTTTCCTTTTTAATCCCAGAGTTTCGAAGTCTCGAACTCTCGGAGTGGGTCCCTCTTGTGCACGTGGCATTCTGCACGAATGTCCCTACCACCATATGCCACCTAGAAGATATGTGGCGATGACGCCACCTTGACATGTGGCACCCATCTCTCTGACCTTATACCATATACAATGAGTTAGCAAGACATGTGGCTTAGCCATGGGATGACACACGTCGACTCTGGCATACGGTCGAACTCCACTGTGTACTTTGGCCATGTCATTCACTGACGTCACTCTGGCCTTCAGGGAAACTCCATACCTTGCATCCTGAATCACCCAAAGTGCGGTTTATCCAGAGAGTTGAATAATGATCGGACGACCCATGATCCTCCTTGGTTTGATCCAATGACTGTCGGGGATTCATGGCTCTGTGCTCTCGTGATTCATGAAATCCTACGTCTTCAGTCCCGGAGGTAACTGGCTGGGAGGGTCATAAGGCAAAATGACCACTTGTTGTCTGTCATCCCTTCCCTTACTCTATCCTTCCACTAACACTTGATCTAACAGTTAAGAAGGATCTTGAAGGATCCTTAGATCCACGGTCCACGTTACTCCGTGAATTCGGCGTTTGGAGGTTCTGACTGTTTAACACCTTTTTTTTCTCTCAGAGTAGTTCAACGTCGAATGACCACGATGTAGATCCAACGATCAGGGGAGATCATGAATATCCTCAGATATACGTCTCACGTTACTTTGCGACCGAGAAGTGGATCGAGGTTTAACAAGGGAATGAATCCCATGATAACGGGTAAATGACCGCTAACTGTTGGTCAACCATCAATTTACCGATCCGATAGGTCACCTTCAACACATTTAGGATGTTGCAATGTTCATTCACCCCGGAGCTCTGGACTCCCGAAGTCCCGAATAACTTAGCTCCTCTTTGGGTATGATCCAAAAACCCCACTTTATCCTGGCAATAAGATCAATGGTTGTTGTGGCTCCTTTTGTACTTTGCGGTTCCGCTTCCCTTCAACAAGGGATTTAACCCATGGTTTTCATAGGTCTCATCCTTTTTCTGCATTCCATGAGCGTTATACCTTATGTGCTTACAAACACTTCGAATGAAGTGTGGGCACACTTCTTGCACTTCTCATGAAATTTAGAACTTAGAGAGATCTTAACCTCTACACAACTTCCATAAGCTCTGTGCACCCTCACACTACCTCTCCTGAGCTTGACCGACCCTTTTTCTAGGAGACCAAAACAATTGGGAGTATAGACATGCATACATGAAACTGTACCCATGGCAACGAAATCACAATTTAATTTCTTTAACTTGAGCCACTACAAGGGCTCAAGCATTTACGTTTACAAACCATGTTCAAACCATATAGTTCCTTACTTGCTTAAATACATAATCAAGCAAAATAAAGGAGCACAATCTAATCATCAAACAAGCATGCACATCCTTGAAACGTTCATAGAATATCAAACCTTAATTTATAGTTACAGTTCAATTTCACAGGGTATGAGAATACTTATATATTACAAGTAGCAGCCATCCAACTGACTGTGGGTGTTCTCCTTTCCACCCAACCATAGGCTCAGAGGCATTCATTCTTAGCACTCTAGCCACCCCCGTGCCAAGCTATGATATCACTAGGGAACTTTTGCAATTTCTCAGAGATATTTTTTTTGTCTCAGCCTCTACGAGGTTTATCAGATGCTCCCTCAACATCAAGCTCGCGACCTTCTGCTCAGTTCATGTTTTCTGCAAACTCTCATAGATTCTTTCTCTTGTTCTCTCCAGTAAACAAAATTACTTAATCTTTTTGTTATTCTTCCGAGCTGGAGAGCCTCACACCCTCGTCTCTTTCTGAATGGTCTATCTCCTCTTCTCTTTCACAACCTCTCCTTTTTCCCAGGGAGGTTATGGACCTGTCTTGTTCCTTCTGTCAGAAGAAACTCGGGTCAGTCTGGGCCTACAGGAAAACTGCATCCTGTGGTACTTTGTGCTGACAATTTTATGTCTCCTCAGCCAGACCCTCCATGCTTCCATTCATGGGGGTAGTAGATTGTTCAACCACCAGTCCTTCTTTCATTAACTGATTTTTCCTTGGAATCTGAATGAGGCTTATTATTTCAGCAAAGATAAATTGAGTCATTTTGACATAGTGAACCCTCTCTACTCTTTCCTCTATTGATATCGTGGCCAGTACTTCAAGGCTTCACCCCCACAGTCAATTATTGGCAATCTAAACAATAATACATTTAAATTGTTCCCATGCCATAGCATGGTGATCATAATTAATGATTAATTACAAGCTGGGGGAAACATGGGTGTTACATAATATACCTCCACCTTCATAACTCATTTGTATAACATATGATAACAACCCTCCTTCAATACAACTCGTATTCAACAAAAGAAACTTTCCACCATTATCATGCCTCTTTGTTTATCGTTCTTTTTTAACCAAGGTCAACGCTCCTCCCTACAACAGACTTGCCTTTTCCTTACGGTATGTCTCACTTTGATCCAACGACCGATGGTCCTCTATATGGCAGCGACCCTCATGACCAATGACTTCTTCCGTGGATCTTTCAACTTTACGCTCGGCTAACCAGCTCTGATACCACTTGTTGGGCAGCATAAGCATAAACAAAGCATAAACAAGCAATAAACCATACACAACAACAATCACACAATTGGCACATTGATTTATGTGGAAACCCAATACGGAAAAAAAACATGGGGCAATGATAATCAATATTCTTATTATTCAAGGGAGAATTACAATAGTCAATCACAGGAATACAACTATCCTCTCCTCTCTTCCTTCACACCACACTCCACTGTATTTCTTATTGACACCTCTATAGGTATGTTAGTTATATAGGATCAGTTATACGATTAAACAAACTCGTTACAACCTAATCCATCAGTTACACATCATGTTCAGTGAAGAGTGCATGCATGCACATTCTAAATTTAGCTAATGTGCATGCTACCGCATGGGGAATTAGTTGTCACTTTTTCAACACCTTGTGCATAAATAGTTTGGTAGTTGATGTTTAACTCCTAGTGTGTTAGGGTCCTAACCCGCACATAGGTGGAAAAATATATTTGGATGTAATAAAGGTCAATATTAATAAGGCCTTGCACTAAAATAGAATAAGTTGAATGTAAGAAGAGCTAATAGAAGCTTCTGCTTCTAGAAGGATCTTCCTCTAGATGCTTCTTTTGATAGACATATTTAGTATAAATAGGAGTCGGGGGTATGAGAACCCTAGTTTGGATATTATTGTAATAGAGCTCTACTCGACTAGAGGTTTCCCCCTCGAAGAGGCCCATGAACATTGCTCTCAGAATCAAAGTGTTATTTCTGTGTTATTCTTATATCATTTCTGTGTTATTGTGGTGATTATTCTGGTTATATTGTTGTTATTCTGCCATTACTAGAATTTTATTTCTTTTATGCATACTTTTTATATCTTGTATATTACAAGTGGTATCAGAGCACTTTCCTCGGCATAAATTTGTTGGATTATTGAGAGGGGGGGTTAATCAGTAATAGCGTAATTATAATCCTTTTTCTTCAAATGTTATATCAATGTAGAATTATTATCCAATAATAAGCAGTAAGAAATAAACAATCACACACATACACAGTACACCAGTGTTTTACGTGGAAACCCAA
>SNQJ01S0146905.1:0-23872 GCA_010110895.2 Picea sitchensis | reverse complement strand
CTTTCTCTGGCTGCTTCGCAAGGATGATCAGTCTACCAGATGGATGTAAAGAGCGCTTTTCTACATGGTGACTTAGATGAGGAAATATACATGGAGTAGCCCCATGGTTTTGTGAGGGATTCTTCTCTTGTTTGTAGGCTCAGACATTCTCTTTATGGTCTCAAACAAGCTCCTCGAGCTTGGTATGAGAAGATGGATAGTTTTATGATTTCTTCCGGGTTTGATCGTTGTCATTATGATCCTACAGTTTACACTCATAAGCATGGAACTGATCTCTTGATTTTGGTTATGTATGTGGATGATTTAATTATCACTAGGAGTTCTTCATCTATGATTCAAAGTATTCAGCAAGCATTGATGGGACAATTCGATATGACAGATCTGGAGCTTCTACATTATTTTCTTAGTCTCCAGGTTCTTCAGTCTTTTGAAGGAATCTCCATTTTTCAGCAAAAGTATGCACTTGATTTACTTCAGCGCTTTGGCATGGTTGACTGTAAACCTGCTTCTACTCCATTTCAGTCAGGAGTCACACTTTCTGCTAGTTGCTCATCACCACATATTAATCCTTCATTGTATCGAAAATTGATTGGGAGTTTGTTGTATCTGACTCATACACGTCCTGACATATCTTTTGCAGTAGGAATTGTCTCTCGGTTCTCTCAAGATCCTCATGAGAGTCACTGGAAGGCAGCTAAACGCATTCTGAGGTACATTCAGGGTACTAACAATTTTGGTATTCAGTACTCTTCTGGTGCCTCTGAGCTTGTGGGATTCACTGACTCTGATTGGGATGGTTCGGTTGATGACTGAAAGTCCACATCTAGCTTTGTCTATTGTCTTGGCTCCGTACCTATTACATGGTCTTGTAAAAAGTAATCTGCAATTGCTTTATTCTATGTGGAAGCTGAGTATCGTGCTGCAGTTCTTACAAGTCAGGAGGTTCTTTGGCTTCGACAACTCCTTACAGAGTTTGGCATTCAGCAGGATCGTCCCACCACTCTTTGGTGTGATAATCAGAGTGTCATACACATCTCTTGCAACCCAGTGGAACATCAACGGACCAAACACATTGAGATCCACATGCACTTCATTGACCAACTCATCCAGGATGGTGTTCTCAACCTGGAGTTTTGCCTACTGAAGCGCAAGTTGCTGACATCTTCACTAAACCTTTGACATCACCTCGCTTTCTCCAGCTAAACCTTTGGCATCAATGCTCATATTTCTCTAAACAATAAATATATTAAAGTAAATAGTAATACTAAATACTAAATTAATCAAAATAATAATAATAATAATAATTAATTAAACCAACTTTATAATTCTTCTTTTTTCTTAAATTATTATTATTATTATAACCAACTTTATAATTCTTATTCTTTTTCTTATTATTATTATTATTAATTGAATAGATTATCAATAACTTACCTCATCTTTAATCTTCTAATACTTTAGTTCTAACATGTACTGAATAATGTAAGCACCATCAATTTCATTATAAGTTTCATTATAGTTTCTACAACTTAAAGATGCAACAACCAAATGACTTAACTTTTTGTAGGACTTTGTAAGGTTTCCTTGTCTAGATTAAACTTATGTGGTCCTCTACTTTAAAATTGTGACCCTGGTGGTCATGTAATGTGCAAAGAAAAACAATACCTACCCTACCCTTATATATATATATAGGAAGTCACATACACTTTTATTATTTTTTTACTTTCCATTCTTATTTTTTTTATTGCTATTTAATATTTTTTATTAGGTTAATGCTTTATTATTATTTTTTTATTGCTATTTAATATATTACTATTATGTTAATACTTTATGTTAAGGATATGTAGACAGCTTCAAATATAAATATTTTTAATTTTTTAATTTTTTTATTTCTTTGTTTTTTAAATAACGAGAACTTAACTTAAATGGATGAAGTTTTGTTTTCAAAACCTTTGTCTTGTATACAAATTTCCATAATAAGGCATTATGTACACACTCTAATTAAAAAGACGGGATATTTTACAAGGTTCATAAGTTTTTATTAGTTCGTTTGTTTTAGAGAAAACAAGTACAAAGGTAATTAGAACCTCTCTTTTAAAAGGGTTAGTTTAACAATGTTTTATATATTTATGGGTTAGTGTGTTGTTGAGTTAATATCTTTAGGGTGAAATCATGAAGGTGGGTTACACTTTTGCTTGTTTTATGACAAAAAAAACTGTATTTTCACAAGTTATTCAACTTCCGACATATAAAAGTATTTTTTTTATTTATAATTTCACTTTACAGTAAAAACAAAACTTGTGATAATTCCTTACCTTTTACAGTAAAAACGAAACTTTTGAAGAATTGTGTTAGATTTCTAATGACTATTTTTCAATTTTTTTTATCAATGATTTGATATGTCAAATTGACAAATGTTTAACAATATGTTTTAAACAATATTAAATGAATGATAAATGAGTTACTTATTTCTACAATGTTGTTTTTTTATTAAACTTATGTTTTGAAGAAACAAAATATAATCGCAAATAATCTAGCTGTGACCTCTATTTTATTAAGGACTATCATTTCCTTTGAATTCAACGGATGAATATTTTAATTTAGAATTTTAATAGTTGACTGCCGTAAACGCTGCGTAGCTTCTATATACATGTTTTCTACACCTCAGATTCATCTTCACTTTTACGTAAAACTAAAATCTAAAAATACCCTCTTTAAAAAGAGAAAATTTTAAGGATTATGAATATATTTTCAAAATTTTTTCAATCAGATATTTTGAGATACCGACATTTCATTTCACCAAATCATAATGTCTGATAAAAATATTATGTAGTGAGTTTTTTAAAAATTAAAGAAAATTAGATAAAAATAACGAAACGAAAACAAATTACATGAATTGAAAGTAGATTCAATTTTGAAAATAATGGTGTCATTTTCAAACCAAATTTCAATGTTTGTAGGAGTCTCCAGAACCTCCTGTTTTCCTGCTTGGGGCATTTCTCCGTTTCTACTATCACACTTGTTTTCGCCTAAAAACTATTTTTTCTCGGGCCGAAGATTAAAATTTAACTAATCCATTAAATTAAACGTTGATCTTCTACCGTAAAGAATACCCTTTCTACCAAAGGATGTCGACCGAACTGATCGCTCTGAAAATATGAACGATCGCCGATAATGCTGAAAATATGAACGACACGCCGCTAAGTTCTTTTCGCACTAAATGGTATAAATAGGATTGCGACTAAACAAATTTAACACAATCCATCAGCATGAAGGAAAAGATATGAGCTCTGAGGGATGGGTTGGATTTCAAAGCACTTCTTTCTTAATCACACTATATTCTTTCTTTTTTCTTTATTCCTCTTACATAGGCTTAATCGAATCATATCGATACATGGGTGGCTTTTAAAACACTTAAAAGAAAGTTTCAATCATCTTTTTGGTTTTGTTGAATAAGGTAAATGATGTTTGTTCAAGTTTCTATTCGAATAACAATTTTGGGTTGAAAATAAAATGTTGAGCATTTTTTCTCAAGCCGAAGTCTTTGTTGAACATATCTTTTAATGTGATAACTATAAGAAATCATGGGAAACAAAAGTTTACGCAGAGAAAATATGATCAAGACTCTCGAGATGATACTCGCTAAATTGAACAAAGGAAAGAGATTTATAAGAAAAAAAACAAGAACGCAAGTTAACATTGAAGAAATAAACGATGATAATGTCAATAGAGATTTTCGGCAAGAAGAAGTTCAACCGTGTGCATGCATGTAGACATGATGATTAAGCACACAACACACATTGACTCAATCTGATCTGTTAAAACTATTCTCTCTTTATGTCTATATAAAAGTCTCTTTGTGTTTAAAGTTTAAACTAGTCAGACAAGAGTCTCAAGTTGTTTAAAGGCACATACTTCCACTCATCAAGGACTACCGAAAAGCTTCAATACTAGTCTTTACTGAGGAGCTCCTGGGCCAGGAGCCTGTCTAATTCTTGTGTATAAAAGAACATAAGACTAAACGCCTCCGTAAAAGATAGTAATACAAAATTCAAAGCATAGAACTAAATTAAAAAATATTTTAAATAATATACTACTGTAATTAGAATTTTATGTTTTCAAAATTCTACAAATAGATTTGTCTCATAATGTCAAGAAGACGTTGAAACCGAAATTGAAGCATAAGACTAATCACCTATAGGTATGTGTACATAAATTTAGATTAATATAAGATGAACACTCAAGTATATATAATTTAGTAAATTTGTGTTCTAGTTATGTTTTTTAATATAAACTTTAAATTGAAATATGCAGAGAATCTATCAACATTGATGAAGAAATACTAGAAAATGTTGACAATCGACAAATTTGGAAAAGAAAAAGCTAAGTATTATATAAGATATCGAACTAAGAATATATATAATACTTATTTCCAAAATGAATCAAGAACACAGGCTCTACTTTTACTTTCTTTATTGAAGCCAAGAAAGTTAAAGAAGCTACATCATTATTGGCATTCAAAAGTCGGCTAAAAGGATAAAAAGGTGCAAATGTAAAGTCTTTAATATATCTGGTCTATTTAAAGCTTTTGAAAATCTCGAAGGAAATGTCCGTGGTTGCACGCAAAAACATTACAAAATGCTAATTGTTTCTGTGGAGCAATATAAAAGATCAAGCCATTACTCTAATACATGGAAAAACTTTGGGAACGCTAAGAAAAACATTACGTAAACATAGAAAATTGCTTCCAAATAGATGCAAATGATGAGTTGGCTTGTTGGACAATGATTTCTGGACAACCCTACAAAGATAGACTTGCGTAAAATGTTAAAGAATTGGCCCGTAATTGTTGGTTGAAGCATCCGTGGTTTCACCACATACAAGGGATGTAAGCAAGGGGCCAACAGAGACGAATCAATATGAAGAACATCCAAAACATATATCACCAATGACACAAATAGAGTTGTTTAACAAATTCAAAGAAGAGCACAAAGAAGTTAAATTTCTATCAATACATTTGTGCAACAAAACCATGGTTTGTTAGGATCTATCACCGCCCGTGGACACGCGTTGTCATTATCATGCGGAGTTTGAGTTGTATTAATAATGGCCACTTTTGGATTTTGGTAAACTTTATGGCTAAGTTCACCTCCTCCTTCCAATACTGCTTTTTATATCTGAAATGCTATGTGAAAGAGGAGAAGATGATTTATTTTACCAAAAATGTAAGCAGGAAAGAAATGTGATCAAGCAGGAAATCTAAGTTTGTTTCACCTAAAGTATCATATTGATATGAATGATCAATCATTTCTAATATAAGAGTCGATTGAAAAGATATGAATATTTGAACAGAACGACTCCACATTCTTCAAATGTTATTTCTAAAAGGCTTGATTTGAAGGTAGATAAAATCCGCTTGATGTAGTTTTTGAAGAAGTTTGAAGAATAAATCTATAAATACACCAAGCATTCGCGTAGAGCTCGATGGCAAGATCTACAATTCAAACAATCCCTGAAGTGTTTCCAGCACTGTGGATACCTTTGTTCAGAAGTTGATTTTGTATAGAATTACACATTCACTGCACAAAAAGAAATACGTAGTGAATATTACTATTCTCATCAAGTCACTATATTTTTCCACGCTCTATATAGACATGTTCAACAAAGTCTTCCAAACATAGAAAAACAATCAATGCATTTATCAACATGTTATTAAAGAATATCACTTTTATATAAGTGATGATCGAACACACGACACACATTATGTACAACATTGTTTTGATAAATTTTATGATTCATTGAAAGAACGCCAAATCATATCTCGATCTACATTGGATATGGTCCGATGGGTGTGCTGTCAATTCAAATCAAGACGATTATCTTCTATTGGTTATGTCATTTCATAAAAGATTAAATATTACACATTGTTGGAATTTTTTGAGACCGGGTCATGGAAAAGGAGAGCAACACACGGTAGGGCATGTATAAATGAGCACTTCGAAGGTATCACTTGAACCCTAATGCCGGTCGATTTGAACTGGCTTACGTTGTTCATCGGTGCAACATGCTTAAGCCATGACATAAATATAATCCATCAAGGGATGTCTCGCAGTGTGTCTATATATAAATGTTGCATGTGTATGTACAGGGATATATAAATTAAAATGTGTCTTCAAATTTCTATATATTCAATCTTCAATCATTTTCTTCAGAGATTTCTGTTAATGAAGTTCTTATCTCTGCGTGTATTTTGCCGTTGGAATAGAAGATGTAAATAGATCAACCCCATATGAAGACAATACCGAACAAGGAAAAATACACTAATTAAAACAAAACGTTTCTAAAATGGGTTTGCATTTGATGTATCTAAATGACTCTGTTTTTGTTCACGGTATTTATTTAATTGTAATCCATGTATATTTATGAACGAAAATGCATGGTATGTTAAAGTTTGGAGACATGTTGAACTTAATGTAAAAGGAAAATGCCACTTTTGCAAGCTGGGAGGAGATGGAATCAAATGAAACTATAGTGTCCGTGGAGGGCGATGTAGGCTCGATCTTGTTAGAGAAGGTAAAATTAAATTATGTTTAAATTTTTTCAATAAATTTATAGATACATACTTGTACATGATAATCTAAAACTCCAATTACCCTATTAAAAATAACATATAATCCAATTATCTATGTGAGATGTTTTTGTCTTGGTTGCACCTATAGACAACATCTAAAAAGTGAAATATTATTTGATGCTATGCACGCCACAAAAGATGAGGCTATTAGAAGATTTTGATGATAACGGTTTTATATAAGGAAAGAGGATCCATTGTATTGAAATATTTTTTCAAGAAACCCATCAAACTCATACTCATGTTCACTTTCAAGACTATCACCGAGTCACAAGTTGTCAATATAGTCATTTGGTATGTGTACATGCGGATAAAATTAATAGAAGTTCAATCAAAAAAAAAAAAAAAGTTAAAAATGGAAAATGTCCAAAGCTCCATCATGAATTAATAATTGAAGATGGAATACATTAATGTTGTTTTAAAACAAACTTGGCAGATTGCAGCTTGGAATTGTAACCTATAATTACTAACTTTGTTGAGATGTATATACCAAGGCTTTTTTGCCTCAAAAGTTTGTTTCCAATGTGGTCCAATATCATGATGTGCATCTGGAACTGTGTGGAATAAATTAGTTTGTGAATTGTCTAGTAAATGTTTCTGGTGCTCCTCCCTAACACCACTAGATAATCTTTGTGTCAAGACATCTCTCTATTTGATGAAACTACATGAAATTTTCATTCCAAAATTCAACTATCATGTTGCACCATTCATTTGAAACTTCATCATTTCTAGGACCCCAACACACTATCGCCAAATTAAGGTTAGGGTTTATCGCTTCAAGTTGTTCTCTAATAGAAATCTTTCTTGTCAATGTTGTTCTAGTAATTATATTAAAAGTGTCTTTGAAGTTGAAGTGCCAAACCTTTTATTCGATGTCTTCTTACTTATAATTGCTTTCATAATGGCTCTCAATCAGCTCTATGGTCCTTTGTATCTATTTTTCTACCAACTTTATGACCATAAATCCTATATTTTGAGTAAGTAGTGAGAGGGTAATTTTTTGCATTAAAAAATACCACATATTAACATTAGATTGAAAAATAAATACTTGCATTGTGTAAGGAATTTTGTCAATTTTCTAATGATCCAAAACGCGCATTAGATTAGATAAGTGTTTTCATCTCCTATATGCTTGGTTATATGGTTCCATTTTATTTCATTATGGAAACCTCTTGGCTGCTAATGTGTGTATGCTTCCATGATAAATAACTCCTTGATGTTAGTCCACCATTCAAAGTGCATTGAATTCTAATTCAAATGGCCAATTTAAGACTTTCAAAATAATTAAAACTTTTGAGAAGAGTAGTGAGTGGAAGGGTATTTTTCTGCATTAAAAAAATACCCACTTCTATTAACATTAGATTGAAAAATAGATACTTGCATTTTGCTGGCGAAATGGTCAATTTTGTAATGGTCCAAAACACATTAGATTAGATGTTTTCATCTCCTAGAAGCTTGGTCATGTATGGTTTCATTGTTTTATTTCACTATGGAAACCCTCTTGGATTTGGAACTAATGTTTGTATGTTTAGATGATGAATAACTCTTTGATGTTAGTTCAATTATTCAAACTCCATTAAATTCTAGTTCAAATGGCCAATCTAAGGCTTTCACAAGTTTTAATTATTTTCAATAAAGTAGTGAGGATATTTTTCTTGCATTAAAAAAAGTACCACTTATTAACATTAAATTGGAAAATAGATACTTGCATTGGTATATAAATTTAATGATTTTCTAATCGTCCAAAACACATTAAATTAGATGACTACATAGATATGAAGTCTTGGAATCTAAAACATTGAGTATCAGTATCGCTCAACAAGCAACCACATGTTGAACCAATTCTATTAACATTAATATATACTTGCATTGTTTAATGAATTTTGTCAATTTTCTTACAATTAAAAATACATTAGATTTAGAGGACTACACTACAAGTTTTGGAATCTAATTTACATTGAATGATTTCTTTAGTGAGGGTTGAAAGTGAATGTGACCATTTTAATGGCATGTATTTGTAATCATCCATTGTTTTATCACAACCAATAATATTCATATGAATCTACCAACTTTCCTTCCTTCACAAAACATGGACCATGTACCAAAGGAAGGAAAGTTGGTAGATTCATATGAATGCAACATAAAACAACACAACTCACATAGTAAAATAAAGGAGATTAATAGATGATCCTTACACTTAACAAATGAGATTAGTGATTGATCCTTACAATTAACACTTGAAGCTTGTGATTTTAAATTGGCGAGCCACCTTGTCTTATATATGGTGATAGCAATATTGTAATAAAGGATGAAATAATATGTTGTTAAATTGAGATGTGCATTTCTGAGATTTGATCTTCTCAACGCTTAATAAAACTAAAATAAAGACACTCAAGTGGAATACAATCTAAAACATAGCCAAATAGTAAGAATAAAAAAAATATCTAGTCTTAAGGAGGTACAACTATTATTTGTAACGCTCTAGAGCATAAAAGTTACTGAAAAATTCATTTTACCTGGCTTTCCCAAATTGTATTCCATTGTAAAATCTTGTAGTCTATCATCATTGTGTTTTAATTTATTTTGACATTATGTTAGATTGTAAAGAGTGTATATTTTAGACAATAGAGTATATAAGATGTATAAAAGTATAAGAGAAACATATTCAGTCACATATATCCATTATTAGTCATCATCAATGTTCATTACAAACATGATATTTTCATTACATTCCCTGTTGCTAACCGACATGCAAATGTGAACTTTTTTAACTTTGAAGCTACCTATGGTGTGGACATGCCTATGATTAGTACATGGCATTCACATGAAACAATTTTCTATAATAACAGATCTCCTTTCCTATCTCTGTCATCTATTCTTTGATATGAACCAAATGTGAACCAAGAAAAAACAGCATGAAGTACTTTGACCACTGGTCATCTACTCTTTTAAGCCCTTGAAAATCAAATGGCTACTAAATTACGTGGATTCACCTCACAGATGTTGTTCCAGATCCGCAGTGCTTGCATTGTAATAATACATAACATAAACTACATAAAGTGCAACATCTTTAAAACCCAACCGAAAAATGTATTCCACTACATATTCTCCTAGTTCTAGATCCATGATGCATGAGTTGTTCAATGCATCTCTAACCATTAATATGCACTTTAGTCCATTCCTTCCAAAGTTGAAGTATATCTCGACATTTGAGAGAACACTCTAAAATTACAAGGTATGATCTATCATTTTAAAAAAATGTAAGGATTTTGTGTTAATTTCAAAGTTTTATAAACCATCACTTGAATAATGACAGAAACAACCATCGACTAGTCTATCTATCATAAGGGTGGAATTAATGATCAAAAGAAGAGATTTGGGTGCATTTATGGAAAAGCATGTACTCCCCCTCACAAACCCGCCAACATCATGTGAGTTGAAATATGGAATAACATTTTCTCTTTAATGGTAGAGAAAAGCAAATTGATTCTACAATATGTAATGAAATATGAAATAAAATTTGAGCAACTTAAAAGGCAACCAATGGCATACATCAATCAGAATTCAGCCATGAAGATCCTCTAACCTAAAAGTTGTTAGAATACAAATTTGAACTTTTCCATTGTTCCAAATAGAATTATAGCTAAAGAGCTCATTCGTTAACATTGAAACCGCCGCATCAAAGATCTCGTGGACTCCATTGAGGCTAGCTATATAGGAACGAGTAGTAAATTGCGCAGGAAGGTAGAAATCATCCATTGTAACCAAAAATCAAATACATATAAGGACTAATAAATACTATGATGAAAATTAACATATATAGAAACCTTGTATCATTCAAATTCTATCATTGTGTAATCACTAAAAGGTTCCATACATATAAAATAAGATTGAGTAAGATTGAAATCCAAAATAAAATAAATCGAATATGTACATAAGACAAATTGCCATTTTGAATTCCAAAATTATGAAATATATATATGTAGAGAATCTACATTATAATAAAAGTCCGACATTATAATAAAAGTCTAAAATAGTAACAGTTATAATAAAAAGTCCTATTATATATTATAAAAGTCTGAATAGTAACAGGGTAAAACACATAAGTTCCACATCCATTTTAGGATGATAACATGGAACAAAGACATCTAACTCCAAAATTTTGGACTCTAAACCATCAAGATGGATAACTCTTACATGAATTGAAACCCGCAAAAAATAGATTTCAAAAAGTGAGAAATTTACAATCCAAACATGCAAAATAATACGTAATTGTAAATTGTAATTAAAATAAAATCTACATCCATTTTGTGATGTTTATGTTCTTGGTGAAACAAATTGTTGATTAGAGTTAGAGCTAGGATAATAATGAAAATAAATATAAACTCTGTATGAAGATAATTCACAAATTTTCATCTATTTTAAGTCATTTTTCCAAAGAAATACTTATCTCCTGTGAAAAGTCCAAAATCCTTCCCAAAAATCCTCCCCTTGTGGATAAAGTCTCAAATCCCAAAGATGTAATTTCATCCTGTGTGTGTTGTTATTTGATCATATTTACAAAAAAATAAAAAAAAAAAAAAAAAAAAAAAAAAAAAAACATTTCTCATCTTCTTCAAGTAGTAGTAATATAATCAATTTCATGATGCCCTTTCAAACTAAAGGACGAGTATTAAATCTCCATATTAAGAAATTCTTCCAAAAAAGACTAGACTTATTATCTAAAAAGTTCGGGAATCATCATTTTAAATACCATTCTTTAGAAAAATACTTTCTACTTATCTCTATTTCTTCCATGGAATAGAACTGTTCTCATATAATACTACGCATTCTTGGAGTCAAGAAAGCAAGGATCGCATAAATCTCTTCGGGATGGAATAGATGTTCTCATAATACTACGCCATTCTTGGATAAGAAAGCAAGGACTACAATCTGGGAAAATTTAAAAACTCTCTTTTATGATGTGGGATAGAATCTGCTCTCAAATGATCAAACATATTCAATTTCAAAATTAGGTGTTCATCATGATCTAACCTTTTAAACAAGTTTGAGTGTACATTTAAAAATATGTTCTCAAATATTCAAACATATTCAAGTTCAAAATTAGGTGTTCAATATGATCTAACCCTATATAAGTTTGAGGTTACACCATTTAAGACAATGACAAACTTATCTAGGAATTCTATATAATTCAAAAATAATTGAGAAAAGGCTAAAACTATAAATTTGAAAAAAAAATTGTGACAAAGTCATGAGCTTACATTTATGAATCATCCCGAATGGATTCATCATGAACATCCTTCCTAATCTAAGTTACTTCCATCAATCTCAATCTCTCTACCGAGTACACTCTCATGTACTCTCTTCCACATTAGCCTATATATCACATTTCAAATTTGAAAAATTTAATAAATTATATTGAAACAATTATATAACACATTATATTTGAATGATTTCAATACATTAAATGATACCTCTGAACTTCCCAATCTAATTTCAAACTCTCCCATTGAAATTTCGCATGCCACCAAGTAGTAGCAGGAGATGGAATAGAGGAATAGAGAGTCGCATCTAACAATGTAACTAATAACTAAATCGAAGATTTAACATGCTCACAATTATAGAAAAATTATAAATTTGTTGTTGAACCTTTATTCAAAAGAGTGAGATTGAACAGCTATTAGAAAAAAACATAAATTCTATTCAATCCATCCAAATTCAAACTTGTTGAATCAAGTCCCCTACTAACTGAAGATTCATTTAACATATATCCAAACTATGGGATTAATTTGCAGAAGAACTTCGCTTTATTTCTATAGAAACAAGGTGTACATATCTAGAATTCAAAATACTATCATAAAATGCGTCAAAAATTTGATAACTAGAACACATACCAATCGGTTGCTCAGGTCATCACTTGTATGAGCTTCTTCCAACCATCCCGGCAAAATTTGGCATACTCCAAAAACTTCTTCTCACCGGACAGATCTAAGTCTGCATCTGCTTTATCAACAAATGTGGCCCGAATCGATCTCCGTCACGGGACGCTTTCATGCCAACATCAACACTATAGAACATAGATTCCAAATTTTCCCGATTGCAGTCCCCGGGCCTCTTTGCCAACTTCCGATGTAGTTTGGAACTCTGAAAGTGATGCAATGCCCCTTTTGGACGAGGCAATGAGGTTGTGGAGGCCTCTAAGCATCGCTCCACTTCGATATGCCTCATGAGTATGTAACGCCCCGCCTCAGCATCTATAATAACTAGATGGTAGACTGGTATAATCAGTTTCATCCGCAAGAAAACTCGCTTAAAATGTCGTGGCAAAATAAGCAGGTAACCTCATCGCTCCACGACACCTTCTTATATATGTGGCCAAAAATCATATACAGATGTTCAAATTAAGTGGGGTGCTTAAAATATTGCACCTCGCATTTTCCGCTTTGGACCCTCCTTGAAATTGAACATAGAAATGGCGCCTTCCTTTGAAACTCTATTTTTAACCGTATCCCATTTATCAGGACACATCACCTCGACTTTCTCAATACCATTAGATCAACAAACTATCCGTATACCCATCTTCTGACATGCATCCATAAAGTTTTCCAGTTGAATGCAAACAATTTGCAAACTTTTTTTCTCTCCAAAGGAAGTTCCAAGACCGCCAAATCATTTTCCATCCTCCTTTTAACACATGAAAGCACGCTTCAAGCTGCCGTTTCTATATTCCCTTCCTGTGGAAGTTCGGCGGTAATTTCTTTGGGCTTGATAACGCCAAGATCCTACATCTAATCTTCCTCTCAGATCGACATTTGAATCTTCGCGGATAACCGCCTTCATTGTCACCCCTTTCTCCAAATTCGATTGCCTACAACAAAATTTAACAAAAAATAAACAGATGTTAGAAACTTAGAAACTTAAATACATAAATTTAAATACAACAAAATTCAACAAAAATAAACAAAATATTAGAAACTTCCCAGAAATGTTCTCTGGTCCAAGCTATTCCTCACATGTGTAGGAGTGTTGATGTGCAATGTATCCAAAAAGGTTGCATCCACTAACACCGGGTTTGAGCATGTTCTCATAAGTATTTCCAGACTCCTCAATAACTTCCTTTGACTAAATTGTTGGTGCTCACTGAGTCCGCCTAGGTTGAGTCAAGTTGTTCTTCCTTCTCGATAAATCCTAGAGCTGCTTATGTAGGAATGTTTGATTATCTCGGTTCCATCACTCCACAATATCTATCCACAATGCGTAGTTTATCAAAATCCAAAGATGTACACACAAGTTCAAGAAATTTAAACATGCTCGATAAATCAAAGTTTTAAAAAAATCAAGCTTACGTAATTACTTCGCTTCATTAGAAAACACAAATACCGGCCATTCAACCATGAATCAATCAACTAAAAGATAAGTAAGGGGTCCATAGACAAGAAGGCAAATTCTTATCCTTCACTCATCACCCATGCAATAATAAAAACAACGGATTTCAATCCATAAGTCGTTAAACATCGAACTAACAACCGTCAATTCGTCTCTGAACCATCTTTCGTGCACCTGACCGATGTGAGGTTTAAAAGTGGCATATCCTTCACTGATATCATTTTCCACCGCTTCTGCTACGTGAGCTCAAGGGTGTTTCAAATTGGTGCTACTTCTAAACTTAGAAATGTATTAGCGTAAGTTTTCTTTACTTGTCTCAGAAAACGTATCGCTACTCCATTAGATTGGCTAGGTTAGGTTAGGATTGCTGCCTAAACTTTGATTTTTCACTTCCTAGTGAAAACAAAAACTATTGGTTCTCTTGCCCTCAGAAGCTACTAGCCTTTTTGCACCATAATTTCCACTCCTCGGGATCTTTAATCTTATTTAACCTTAGGAATCATACAAGTTCTCAAATCACTTAAGTATTAACCCACTTAGGTTTAGTACTACCCATTCAAGTTTCAACCCATTCACCATCTTGGGATAAGACTCAAAATACATGGATACATGGTCTTTAGCCTAGAGATTCTGTGAGGATGGAGGAGCATGTCTCTAATAAGTTGGCTTTGTAGGAGAAGTGATCCAATGGGGAGTTGGGCTCATGATAGGTGTAGATACATGTGACAAACCTTTAATTAAAACCATGTTTCACTTCTAAATCAAAGATTATAACCAAAGGGTATGTCCGATGGTCTAATGCCACAAGCATGGGATGACATGCCCTACAATTACTCCCCATTTATAGCCCAATCAATCGGGTTTGTAGCATATATTGATAAGGATACTTAGTGTACAAAACCATAGGACAATGCTTGTGTCCCACTCTTCAAGAATAATCATTAAAATATAGTATGAGACTTGGATGGATCTAAAATAATGTGTAAAGTTTTCAATTTATGAGGGTATGAAGGTGAGAGTAGGGGGACGGTTAGGGGGAATAATGATTAAAAACATAATAGGTATATTTTACTCAATATCTCCCCACCCCTCGTGATAAGTGAGACATGTGTCTTCAAGATGAAATCACTAAGCAGCCCGCAAAATGGGAAACATATTTCCAATCTTCCAAAAGTTGTATTATGATTTCATTACATCCATCAGCCAGCAGGCTATGTCCCTTTCATTCAATCAATCATTGTCTTATCACTATTCGTTGTGTCACCCTTTCATTCTTAACCCATGGAGATATGAATGGGAGATAGAGAAAGTCACAAGACAAATGATGAATTCAATGAAATGGAGATGCGACCATTTGAGGTGTGGAGGGGGTGAAACCATGGTACAATTTTGGTGAAATCATGGTACAGTATTTATTTAGTGTTTTATTAGGGTCTTTTTTCCTCTTTAAAAATTGATAACATGGATTTCCCCTTGGAGAGTCTTCCTCCATTACTTAGATTCATGTGCAATACATTTCAATTTAGGGTGTATGAATTAGATACCTAATATTAAAATCTATATTGTAGTTGGGCTTTTGTACATGTGGGGTAACGTGTATGTTTGGAGGGTAATGGAAATCACTAACAGTGCTATTGCTAATCATGTTGCTTTGAGAGGACTGCTTGGGGCATATTGCTAGATATATGGCTTTATAAAGAGTAGGTATCTTCTGATATGAATATCTTTAAAAGACATAGATCGAGAATCCATACTAGGTATTTCTATCTTTACACGTAAAAGGGAGGGCTTTGAGACCACCTCCCTCGCTATTCCCGGTTAGTGCACCTGATACCAAGTCACCGGGCCTTTTCCTGTAAAGATCACCAGAAAATTAATTTCAAGGAAAGTCGCAAGAGTGGAATCAGGCTCTTTAAATGCACTCGACCACTGACATACCTGGGCTCTCGATTCGAAAAACAAAGGACTCTCGACACAACAACTAATATAGACAGACTAGAAACAATCGAGCAAATATCATACTAACATTGCGACATACTAACATTGGTACATGGTATCCTTTACTGATATCATCTTTTATCTAATGGACCAATGTTAGTGTTTTTAAAAGTGGCATATCCTTCATCGATATCATTTTCAATCGTCAGCACGTGGAGTTCAAGGGCATTTCAAATTGGTGTTACTTAAACCAGAAATCGTGGTTAGGCGGTTTTCTTTACTTGTCTCAGAAATCAAGCATCTAATAGGATTGGCTAGGGTTAGGCTAGGATTAAGCTGCCTAAGCTTGATTTCTTTACCCCTATGAAAACAAAACTGTCTCTTTGCCCCAGAAGCTACTTTATCTTTGCACCATACTCTCACTTCCGATCTTTTAATCTTATTTAACCTTTAGGAATCATACAAGTTCCGAAATCACTTGGCATTTTTACTCCACATCCCCCACCCTCAGATAAGTGAGACATGTCTTCAAGATGAGATCAATAAGCAGTCTGAAGTGTAAAATGGGAAATATGTTTCCCACCTTCCAAAAGTTGTATTGTGATTTCTCATTATTCATTGCCGCTAAATCCATTATATGTCCCTTCTATCTAATCAATCATTGTCTTATCACTGTTTGTTGTGTCACCCTTTCATTCTTAATGATGAGAGGACAATGGTGATAGAGAAAGTCACAAGACAATGATGAATTCAATGAAATGAGATATGACCATTTGAGGTGTGAGTAGTGAAACCATGGTACAATTTTGGTGAAATCATGGTACAAAGTATTTATTAGGTTCATGGAGGAAGACACCCCAAGAGGGAAATCCATTATCAATTTCCCTCTTGGAGTGTCTTCTTCCATTACTTAGATTCATAGGTGTAATACATTTCAATTGAGGGTGTATGAATTAGTTAACCTTGAGGGTTTGGCTTCTACTTCTTCTATATTCACATGGCTAATACTTTCAGACCTACTTAAATAGAACATGGACTCCAAACTATTTTCTTGTGCAGACGTACTTGCTTCAGCTTCGTCAGACTTTTGAATATCTTTAAAGACATAGATCGAGAATCCATACTAGGTATTTCTATCTTTACACCGAAATGGAGGGCGTTGAGGACTAATCTCCGCCGTTCTCGGTGCACTATTTCGCTAAGTCATCGCCTTTTCCTGTAAAGATTGGAACTCCTGTTTTAGTCACAGAGGTGGAACTGCCTTTAAAACAAAACTCGAGACTACCTGGATAATGGCTCGATTCGAAAACAAATGACTCTCTGACACAAAGAATTCATATAGACAGAGACTAGAAACAACTGGGCGAATAGCTATAACAACGAAGTCCGTTAAAGAGATCAATTTTACAAGACCTCATCAATACTAAAATACATGTTACTAGTGCCACTTGACTAGCATTTCGTGTTCTATGTGGACATGTGTTCTATTTGGACATGTGTTTAAATGAAGGCAATGGTTTCATGACACATATTTTTTTTTGGTAAAGTTGAAAAGTGTCTCCATAACCATTCTAAGTACCCCAATGTTGAGCAAGTTGCTTCCATTAGCTAGAAATTCATTCATTAATTATGATCTCTCAGACCCTCGGAAGCACAACCTTTTGTATAATTTTAGATTTTTGCTATTAGGGATGCTAACTATTATAAGAGGGAGTACTATTTGTGAGATCCAAGGAGGAAGATCAATTTCTTTGTTCTAGCTTCATTATCTAGAAGAAGGCCCCAAAGAATGGTATATGCTCTGATTACACTCCTTCCTCCCCTAGGTTTCCTTTGGACACCCATCAAAGAAAAGAAGGATGTATTTCTTATGAAATTACCAGATCGAAAGATCATGTTCACTCAACATAAGCTACCATAAGCATTTGGCATAAGCATAGAAAACAATAAGCATAAAAGCATCTTTTTCATAAGAAACCAATAAGCATTAAGCATCTTTTTCATTAAGCATTAAGCATTAAACAATAAGCACTAAGTATTAAACAATAAGCATTTGGCACAAGCATAAGAAAACAATAAGCATATAAGCATCTTTTTCAAGCATCTTTATAAAAAACTAACTTCATAAAAACTTCATAAGAAAAATACTAACTTTATAAAACTTTCTTATTAGCTAAAACCATAAACAACTTTAAACACGTAAATATAAAAATAATACAACTTAAACACAGCTCAAATTGGACAACAGAAACACGTAGCCCGATTGACACTTCTAAAACACAGCCTGCATCGACGCTTTGTGGGGAGCAGCTTGTTTTTTTTTATCAGCACTACTCTTGTTGATTCCTTGAGTCCTCCTTGGTAAATAGTCCACTTAAGATCATGGTTGTGATCAAACCCTTGGAGTTTTGATCCATGATCTTTAAACAAAAAAAATTCTGAGCATATTAAAAGAATATGCATCCATACATCACGTACATCTTTATTTGCTAAAGGAAAGTACAGAATTTGTTTTAGTTCAGATTTCAAACTAAAACAAACTCTGTACTTACCTTTAGCAAATAAAGATGTACCTGATTATAAGTCATATACCTAACATTTTATAACTGGTTTGTTCACATGTTTAAAATTGACCTTTAAATGGTCCAATCAGCTGCACTGCAATCCTCATCAGCCAAAGTGCAGGGGTCCCTAATCCTAGGGGCTTAATGCATTTTTTTGAAATTGTTAATGCAATGTGTTTTTTTCCATGTGGAGTTGAATGGAACTAACATCTAAATGTGTGTTCAAATTTGACTCTTATGCTTGTCACTCCTTCTTTCCTTCCTAAGTACAATCATTAATTTGGATTGGAGTTTAGCATTCAACCTTCGAGCATAATTTTTTTCTATTGATGAGAAAACTTTATCTGTATCTGTTATAGTTTTGAAGTGAATTTTAGACCTGTAGAAGCTCAAATTATTTTAATCCAACTATACGATTCTGTTATGTATCCTAAGCAAAATCAATATTTAGTAGCCCTCGCTTATACCTTAAATCAACAGAGTTTATAGCGTAGAATTTCATTGTAATTGCTATCACTTCATGTTAGTTGGTGAGATCCGATATATATTGTTATGATCAATTCAATGAACCTCGTGAGTAGACTTTGTAATGCTAACATAATCGCGGGTAATATAACTGCAACATACATATATTTAACATACAGCTTATATGTACGCACATACATATAATCGTGTAATATAACATTATAAAATATCTCTGCAAAACATACATACATATAACTGTACATATAACTGTGCATAAAACTGTGTAATATATAACATACATACATATAATCAGATGTATAACTGCAAAATAACATATATAACTGCATATAATCGCATATATCGGTATGTATAATTGTGCAAAATAACATACATACAAATAACTGTACATATAACTGTAACTGCATATATACAATGAACCTCTTTAGTAGGCTCAATGAACGCAAAGATAAATCGCAATATAACCGCAAATACATACATATACGCAACATACATATAACTGTGTAATATAACATTATAAAATATCTCTGCGTAAAACATACATACATATATAACTGTACATATAACCGTATTATAATCGCAGTAATATATAAATACATACAACCTGTATGTATAACTCCGCAAAATAAATATATAATATATAAAACATACATATAATATATATAACTCTATTATATATAAAACATACATATAACGCATACATATATGTAACTCCGTTACATATATGTTATAACTCTCATACATATATAAACATATAAACATACAACTCATACATATAAACATATTAACTGCGGTTATAACTGCTACATATAAACATACATATACGCAGTCATATACTGTGTTATAACTCTTTTATATGTACATATAACTGTTTTATATGTACATATAACATACATATTGTATTATAACTCATATATAAAACATACATATAAATATTATAACATTATAACTCTGCTATATAAAACATACATATAACAATATAACTGCTATAACTCCGTTATATATATAAACATACATATAATATATATATAACTGCTATATATAAAACATACATATAACGCAAACATATATGTAAACTGCTATATATATGGCAACTGCTACATATAAACATACAACTCTCTCATATAAACATATTAACTGTGTTATAATTCTGTTACATATAAACATACATATTACGCAACATATAACTGTTATAACCGCTTTATATGTACATATAACTGTTATATGTAATGCTAACATACATAATTGCGGTTATATATACATATATATAAAACATACATATAAAATTATAACATTATAACTCGCTATATATAAACATACATATAAATATATATAACTCTATATATAAACATATATAATATATATAACTCGTTATATATAAAACATACATATATCGCATACATATATGTAACTCAAGCATATATGTTATAACTCTCAAGTATATAAAACATATAAACATACAACTCTATTACATATAAACATATATTAACCGTTATACTAACAAAAACATACATATATAAACATACATATAATAATATAACTGTTATAACTCGCTATATATAAAATATACATATAATATATATAACTCTATATATAAACATACATATAATATATATAACTCATATATATAAATATACATTGGCAAAATACATTATTATATCCATAGAACGCAAACGCAATATATAAAAATACAAACGTATAACAATCAAACAATACAAACAAAAACATACAATAAAACATACAAAACAAAAACGTAATGTAAATACCTCTAAATTTCTAAAACGCCCCGCCAATTAATCGCCTACACACAATCTCGCGAACACCCCGCAACACCCCAGCCTAAATTTCTCGAAAACGCCGGCCACACCACCGCTTCTGCCACACAACACGCACACACACACCCCGCAAACACCCCACCACCGCCGCTACACACACTTCAAGAAACACTCCCGCGACCATCGCTTCGCTACTAATAATACCCATCGCCGGCTTAAATTTCAAAAACGCCTCAAGAACACTTCAATTCACCGCCGGCCACACACTTTCGCAAACACTTGCCACCATCGCCGCTGCTACTACCACCGCTTCGCTAAATTTCAAAAACGCCCCAAACACTAAAACTTCTCAATTAATCGCTTGGCTACACACACTTCTGGCCATGCACTGGCTCCACACACTCCTACGCATTTACTCTCACCCACGTAATTTCTACACACTCTCGCAAATGAGCCTCAACCAAAAAAGTTTCTAACCGTGGAACTTCGATGTGTGGCAATTATATAAAGAATCTTTCGGCCGTAGCATTGTTCGGTCAAGACCTTTCTACTAACCATTATTCTACTGAACAAATATTGCCGGAAAAAATATCCTATTTAATTACCTTACACGCAAATCAGGGGTCTATGGTCTGCTCTCGATTTGATCGCTTATATTTCGCAATAACAATAGTTCGGCCAGGAATATCTTTCGGATGAAAAATTTATTTAGTTCGGCCGAAAAATTTGTTTTTCGAAATTTTAAAGACCAGATTGTCACGAAAGTGAAACCTTAAATCTTCTTGATTTCACCCTTTAATTATGGATAACTATATTTGACCATAGTCTAACACATTGGACTATAATCAACCATGCTTAATCATAATAGTTGGGGAATTAATGGGTTAGTGATGAAGACACATTAGTTGTATGATTAATTAATGATTATTGGGAATGTGAGTTAGTGAAATAATGGTTAAAAGGGTGCTGGTGGGTTAGATTATATTTATAAAGCACCAACTTCATAAAATTTATATTCCCTAAAGACTAACTTATTGAATTGTGACCCTCCCATAAACTTTTTGCACTGGTGAAAACATCTAATACAATGAGATAATCTCCTTCTACATGTTTTCATATATATATATATATATATATATATATATATATATATATATATATATATATATATATATATTAATTCTATTATGCTAATTTGTATTCATTTAAATTTATTTGTTAACAATCAAAATACAATTTTGATTTAATAAGGGGATTACACCTACCACACTTAGAGGTGAATGAGTGTAGCCTTCCCAAACTTCTCTTGCACAAAAACTCATCAATTAACATTTAACATTTATTCACCCATTACTCTCATTTATAACTAGTTAGATGTGAGCACATATCAAAACATATATTAGCAATATTATATCATCAACAAGTCATCACCACAATGGACACAAAGAAAACAATATGTATGCACAATTTTCTTTTTATTATGGACTGCACTCGGGTTTATCATTAGCAACAACCTAATAGAGTACAACTCTAAGAGCACCTCCGCTTCTATAATGGTAAGACTCATCTTACACCCTCATCAACCGAGATGAGGCAACAATCCTCAACAATGTATTGTGGACTTTTCAAGTATATACCTCAAGGCGTGTGCACATGTCCTGGCTCACTACAGCCTACATGTGCACATGGCTAGTGTATAATGCAACAAACATATTCTTCTAAGCAACTAGGGTTTTTCTTTTCTTCATGCTAAAATCCCCTTCTGCAACCTACAATCGCTTCTTTATGTCTTCCACTGTCCAAACTGCACTCCACAACCAGCCAGCCACAACACATCCAAGCCCTCCTCTAATAGTTTGTTCATGCTCCACAAAAATCAATATGAATGCTATCTTAATCATGTATAAACAACTAGTATACCATAGCAACTATGTCACTATTGGATCACAAGACCGTTGCTCACTCCATCAACCTAAATCAACCAACCAACCACATCATAGAAGCTATACCAAGAATTCCCTAAGCATTCACAACACATCAAACAATAGTATCCATCAAGACAATAATGTAACCATACTAGTGTCTCAGTGATAGATCTGAGGCCATAAAATGCAAATATGGAACCTGCCTCATCATCCAAGAGCTTGACATAAGATCAAACACAAATATTCATGATTTTATCCACTCCATGCTCCCTGTACACAGTCATCCCACATGTACACTCACCCTATACATAGCCAGCCCGCGTGTACTCGCACCCTATACACAGATAACCCGCATGGGCAACAGAAAATAAGGTTTTCTGTGACTCCGAGAATTTTTCCGTCAAGATCTTTGACATTGCTGAAACTTTGATGTGTCCATGAGATCCTCCTCTCTCTCTCTTCCTCAAAATAGATCTTCAATCATGCTCAAGAGATCCACACCAATAAGATTCTCTCACAAGAATCTCTCCATCAATACTTCAAAAGATATTCACAAGAATCTCTCCATTGATCCACAAAAATGATTCTCACCAAATGTACATTTTACAAGAGATCCTAGTTTCTTATTTATACTTTCATCTTTTAGGTCACTTAACCCATTTTTAGGTTACTTAACCCATTTCTAGGTCACTTAACCTATTTTCCTTATTTTAGGGTTAATCACTTTCCATGAATAGAAAGTTCTCCAATACTTTATCATTTAAATATTACTTCTTGATTTTGTCACTTCATTTTATCATTTAAATAATCTTTCTTGATTTTCAAGCACTTTGACTTCTTTGACCTTTTGGGGCTTCAAGCCATCATATGGGGGTTCTTCAACTTCGTAGAGCCATAACTCTCAAACTGTGAGGAGTTACGTGACATTCCACATACCACCGGAAATGGCATGTCAAGCACTATCCATCTAGGATAGTTTCACTAACAACTTCATTGATCTTCATCTCATTAATCCACATGCAATCATGGGTCCTCTAACCATTTTTCTAGGATAACTCAATCCATAAAGTGTCTTCCCATGAGGGCTTTCACCATAATGGGACCACTTTGGAGTTCATCCATTTGTGCACCTTATCAACCATGATAAGACAATAATGATTCATCTTTGCATTAATT
>SNQJ01S0146904.1:0-14987 GCA_010110895.2 Picea sitchensis | reverse complement strand
TATGGGTGTAGACATGACTTCCAGAAATTCATGTATGGAGGATGATGAGATTCCTATGATGAGCGAGCCACATTTTTCATCTTCTTAGTCCCTTATGCTAGCCATGACACATGAGGATATCAGTGGCATTCCTGATATGGTGGAGGAGCCTTGTGTGAGGATTGTACACCAGGGACATATGGATCTGCAGAACCAGGAGGAGAGACATGACTGGGAGACAGTTGACCTTACACATACCCACCAGTATGGGGAGAGGGAGTCACCTCTTTTGGAGATTCCATTGCTAGATCAGGTTGTGGAAACTGAAAGTTTGATAGGATACTCACCTCTAGGACTAGTCCACAGTGATGAGGGTGCACTCTACATGGGCCAAGATGACCATATCTCATGTCTAGACACATCCGTATGGGATCCAGGTGCAGATGACATTAGTAGAGTGAGCGCACAGGAGGATACAACTGCCCATACAGGATACAATGCGATTCAGATGGGGGAAGCATTTGGTGATGGTGTGCAGTGGCATACAGGAGGACTCAATAGCATAGTGGGCAGTGGGCAGTTCAGTTCCTTATCTTTTGAGGAGTGTGTTGTTGGGGATTCCATTGTTGACACTAGCAGTGAGGAGCATGATGTAGGACCACAGTGGGACTCTAATCAAGAGTCACGACATTGGACGAGACAATTGAGAGTCAACGAGGACATGATCATGGCAGAAACTAGATGCATGGAGGATACACACGCATTGGTGGCAGATTATTGTTGGAGGGCATCGATGGCACATGATATTTCAGATGGGGGATTTTCCATGGATGACTTTCATACTCTCAGGGAAAGAGTAACTATGATGAGGGTCAACTACCAACATTTGTTTATGGATAGAGATTACCTATTGGAGGTTGGCGAGATGTATCGTAGGGCCCTGAGGGAGAAAGAGTTGGAGGTGGACCGAATCACTCATGAGTTGGTGAGCACACGAGGATTCTTGGAAGGAAAACATACAACCCCTCAAGAATCAGAGTTCAGATTAGATGAGATCCTTGAGGAGACTAGTCAGAGATACACTATATCTATCTCGACAAAGAGTCAGATATGTTCCTCAGTTACATTGTTGGAGGACATCCATAGGTCACAGCGACCACCCTTCACGAGGGGTGTTGAGACAGTTGGGCACACACATACACATGAGAATTCCAGAACTAGGGGCAGTTATGAGGACACTTCCATTTTTGTTCCAGGATTGGTTGACCTTCATGTAGAGGATGACCCCGTAGTACACCCAGGATCCATGATGTTGCAGGTGTATACATGAGATCACATGAGTATGTAGGGGCATACAGTGATGAGTGGTAGTTCACAGAGACATATAGATATGTACAATGGGATTCATGGGGATGCATTGGATTGCAGGGAGGAGACACACTTAGTGTAGCATGGAGATTCCTCCCCCTTGCAGCAACACATAGTTCTGGGAGATCACCTTCACAGTAGCATCATCTATCTGAGTGATTATGGAGGGAGATTGATTGACCAACAGTTTGTGGAGTTATCTATTGTTGTATCCGATACTTGGAGTTTAGATGATGATTCACCATGGGTGCTAGTGGATGAGTTTTTGGTCCAATCCTGGGGATTGACCAAAGAATATGATACTTTCCAGTCCTACAGTCAGTTACAGATGTTTTTGTTAGCTTCTCCTGATACTTTCATCATTGACAACAACATAGGGGGAGATAGACAGTGGAAGGGGACATGGAGAGTGGGTAGGTTGAGACCACCTAACAGGAGTGTCTTTATTGCATACAGTAGGATAGGGGTGGATCATCAGAGACAAACAGTTGAGACCTTGGGCGTGATGGTGAGCATCTTAGGCTGTGGGATAAAAGATATCTCAGAGGGTGACACAGATTCAAATTCTCATTGGGATGAGGATGGAGTGCTTCTGATAATTATCAGTATGACACATGAGGAGTTAGCGAGGATTGGAAGTGATGAACTTCCAATTTTTCCATGGGATCTGGGAGTCCATTTGGTTAGTGGGTTGTTTCATCTTATGATGGCCCAGGTTGCGCCAGAGAGAAACATACTTCACTCTTGGATGGTTTTGAGAGGGCTTGCAGGGACTTGTTCTATGTGGTGAGATAGGTTCTCCCTATTGATACTCATGATCGAGTATGGAGGTGGTTGGGCAGATGATGATTCCACAGAGATACCTTTACAGATTCAACTTCTTGATAGCAGGCCCAGTTTTCACAGGTATTTCAGCGTGAGGATATAGGAGTGGGGGATCTAGTATGTATATTTTGAGCGGACAATCATGATCA
The DNA here is from genome assembly GCA_010110895.2 of Picea sitchensis. Classification (NCBI taxonomy): domain Eukaryota; kingdom Viridiplantae; phylum Streptophyta; class Pinopsida; order Pinales; family Pinaceae; genus Picea; species Picea sitchensis. Next base: position 12,666 of record SNQJ01S0146904.1, on the reverse strand, counting down.
CAGTAGTGAAGTGTCCATGTGATGGTCCCTGTCAGAGGCTAGCATGGGACCCTGGGATTACAGGGCTGGGCATTTCATTGACTGATGGAGATGAGTGGATCTTTGCAGGGGGAAGTCACTTTGAATTTATAGTGAGCTTCAGTATTGGGGGGAGCATGCCACTTGTTGTTTATTCATTGAGGTCTTGTAGTACCTCACTATGGTAGCAACATGTTCAATTAGTGCAGGTCACGTTGGGGTTGGTATGGTCTTGGAGGACAGACTCATTTCAGGTTGAGACCGTGTTCTATTTACATGAGACTCATGGTAGTGATATGTTACAGGACTATATTTCATGAGGCATTGTAGTTCACATTCAGATATGGGATCCAGGGATTGGATTTCTTTGTAGTTCTGTGATTGATGGAGTTGAGTTTCGAGTAGAGTGGTTGCTCGGGGAGTTGACTGGGATTCTTTGGCCGTTGATCATTCTACTCATCAGAAGCATGTGGGTGTCATGAGTGGTGAGCACTTGGAGGGGCCACATCTTGAGGGGAGTCTACCTTGTGTCACATAGGTGGATATGGAACCTCGGTATCATATGTAGTTGGATTTAGTTATTGCTTGAGGACAAGCAATATTCCGGCAAGGAGGACTGTAATGTCCCCATTTTGGGACATTATAACATTACAGAGTGTTATGCCTACCAGAGTAGCCAGATAGAGGTGACAGAGAGTTCGAGAGATATTGAGGGGTTTTATTAGGGCTGACTTGCATCGTTCATCATCAGGATCCATTCTGCACAACTTGGCTTTGGTTCCGTTGCATTCTGACAATTTCCTTAATTTTGAGTTATTATGGGTCATATCTTAATTAAATTCACTAAGAAGGTCATAATGGACATATTACTTCGATAAACCTCTTAGTGTAATATCTCATCGAAATCGGGAGGAAGAGAATTACAGGATAATATGATGAGAAGTGACTTTCAGTGATCGGAGAAGCCATCAGGATGGATAAATCACTTTTTAGAGGTAAAATGGTTAATTAATTAATTAATTAAGTGATTTAATCAAGGAACAATAAAATAAAGTGAAAGTCACTTGGAGGGAAAAGGTCATCAACGAATTAGGGTTTCGGGAAGTTATAAAAGAAGGTTAAAGCAACCTAATTCATTATGCATTGTTATGATTTGATGTTGAGAGTTCCCAGAGGAGGAAGAGAGTCGACCTTGCTGTTTTGTGGATTTCTAGAGGAAACCACCACCATTGATCCATTTCGGTGTTGAGAGACACACCCTAGTCCATCATAGATACCAGCCAGGTATTTCATCGAGCTATTCAGAAGAATCCAAGATAGTGTGCGCAACTCATCCAGTGAGGACGCAAGTCAAATTTAGGGTTTGAGGAGCTGCACGAGGACAAAGCTCTGATTACATTTTCCTTCCGACCCAGTTGAGATCCAACCAGGGTGCTTAGATTGAGATACTTCCCATAAAATTTCGATGGTGGAATCATTCAGAGCACACCATCCGACCATTTAGGGCGCAGCTCTTCCGGACAGACAGTTGGGGGTTGCATGCAAAGTATCAGAGAAGATACAGGAAAATACTTTTGACCCAGTTCCGCATTTGGTGAGATGATCATTTTGAGCACTATAGCAGCAGATTCCATTGTTGGAATACTTTGGGGCGCATCTAGTGTCCCAGGAGGCGCGCAAACCCCCAGGGGTCCAAATCCAGTGCCTCAGAGACCAGATCCGAGATCCAAAACTCATCCATTTCAATCTATAGGCAAAGACACTTCTATTGGAGCAGTTTCCAATGCATTCTGATGGGTTATTCTTCTGAACGAGTTTTCTAGCTGGTAGCGGTTACCGTACTTCTCTGGAATCACATATTTTTGCCGATCTATCCATGCATGCATCAGATCTGCGATCATCTTCTGATCACGGGTATTTTGATGTTATTTTCTTGTATTCTAGTGACGATCCACGAGATCTAGCTGACGATTATATTCTATATTTCCAATATGCTATTGTATTTCCATGCTTGAGTTGTATAATACATGTTATTGAGAAGTTGATGTTCTTTACTTTCGCATGCATCCTTATATGCTATTTAAACCATAAATATGCAACATGCACATGCAATAACCAACATACACATGCAATAACCCACATGCACATGTAATAACCATCAAGATCTCAAACATACAACTCAAACGAATCTAGAAACCCCCCAGTGTATCAGATCTGAAAGACAGAACGTTAGATCAATAGAAAATATCTTGATCAGTGGGATCAGGGATATTACAAAGTGTTGATCAAGTACATGTTGACACTTGGAAAGGAGCACTGGAAAACTATCAAGAGAGTATTCGGGTATTTGTGTGGCACAAAGGACTATGTTATATGCAACCAAGGGAATCCTAGAGGTGACAGTGGTAAATTAAATGTACATGGATTTTTCGACACTGATTGGGATAGAGATATGAATTGACATAGGATGACCAACATATATGTCTTCAATATGTTCGATGGAGAAATAAGCTAAATGAGCAAGCGATAGGTGGTCATAGCCTTGTCAGCAAAAGAAGATAAATACATGGCAACCACACATGGAAGCAAAGAAGCAGTATGGTTGCCACTCAATTTTCAAGTGGAACTACTAAAGGTATGTTTTTTAAATTTGGCAGCATCGACAATCATTCTCCAATGAGAGGCCATATGGGCCACCCTGAGGCTAGCCAGGGAGATTTGGAGAATCAACTAGTCTTGTGAAGTATTGACAAAATCCAAGGGGAACGTACAACCTCTGTGAGTCAAACAAAAAGTCAGGACGAACGAGATGCTATGTGAGTCTAATGCAAAAGTCAGTGGGAACGTACAACCTCTGTGAGAATAGACAATCTAGTGAAAAATTTAGGGGGAATGTACAACCTCTGTGATCATAGACAGACTAGTGAAAAAGTCAGGGGGAGTGTACAACCTATGTGAGCCTAGTCAAGCCTTGTGAGCCATGAGAAAAAGTCAAGGCACCTAGCAAAATTTGGGTTGAATATAAAATTCCTATGAGCTAGAAACAAATGACATTCATAAATATTGCAAATGATATAAATGTATTGATCTAGTGCTTTGGAACGTGTAACATTATCCACCATGAAGAAAATTTCGAATTGCCTTGTAAAGAGTCGAGTTGTAATTGAAGTCTCAAGTCTAGTTCTATTTTTGAACTAAAGTGTAATGATGAGTTGTAACTGAAGTCTTAAGTCTAGTTCTATTTTCGAACTAAAGTGTAATGTTGAGTTGCAACTGAAGTATCAAGTTTAGTTCTATTTTCGAACTAAAGTGTAATGCTGAGTTGCAACTGAAGTATCAAGTCTAGTTCTATTTTCAAACTAAAGTGTAATGTTGAGTTGTAACTGAAGTCTCAAGTCTATTTCTATTTTCGAACTAAAGTGTAATGTTGAGTTGTAACTGAAGTCTCAAGTCTATTTCTATTTTCGATCTAAAGTATACTAGTCTCAAGTCTAGTTCTATTTTCGAACTAAATTGTAATGTTGAGTTGTAACTGAAGTCTCAAGTATACTTCTATTTTCGAACTAAAGTATACCAGTCTCAAGTCTAGTTCTAAGTTGGAACTAAAGTATGAAGATGAGTTATGATTAAATCATGCAAACAAGTTACTATTTTGAGTCTCTCCTCTTCTCCTCTTTAGCCTATATAAGCAGAGTCGACCCCTCTCTTCAACATAATTTGAGATGCATATTAAGGGTGAACCAATAGAGGCGCATATGTAATGTCCCCATTTTCAGACATTATAACTTTACAGAGTGTTATGCCTACCAAAGTAGCCAGATAGGGGTGACAGAGAGTTCGAGAGATATTATGGGGTTTTATTAGGCCCAACTTGCATCGTTCATCATCAAGATCCATTCCGCACAGCTTGGTTTTGGTTTCATTGCATTTTGACGATTTCTGTAATTTTGAGTTATTATGGGTCATATCTTAATTAATTTCACTAAGAATGTCATAATGGACATATTACTTGGAGAAACCTCTTAGTGTAATATCTCATCAGAATCGGGAAGAAGAGAACTACAGGATAAGATGATGAGAAGTGACTTTCAGTGGCTGGAGAAGCCATAAGGATGGATAAATCACTTTTTAGAGGTAAAATGATTAATTAATTAATTAATTAAGTGATTTAATCAAGGAATAATAAAATAAAGTAAAAGTCACTTGGAGGGAAACGGTCAACAATGAATTAGGGTTTCAGCAGTGAACTAGGGTTTTGGAAAGCTATAACATAAGAGTCAGTGACCTAAATCATCATTATGCAGATTAAGACTTGTCATTGAGGAGAAGAGGCGCATCTCAGGAGAGATAGTTCAGTGGATTCCAAGAGGAAGACACCAGTTGGATGATTTCGGTGTTGAGAGACACACCCTAGTCATAGGGAAGATCATTTAGGTCTTCCATCATTCTTCAGCAACAGTTATACAGTGCTAAGCAGTAAGGGCGCATTCATCCAGAGTGAGGGCGCAACTTCTGAGAGGGTTTTTAGTCGACTTATCCCATCCAGGGAGAATTTCAAGATTTCCCTCTGACCCATTTGAGAGGAGGGAAAGGCGCGTCTTTTTCCTAGTTCCTCATAATATTTCGATGGAGGAATCAACTGGGAGGCATTTTCTAGAATTCGACATGAGACACTTTGGACAAGCACATTTGGGGTTCTAGAGCGAGCATCAGACCAGATTCAGGGAAACCCTTCTGACCCATTTCCCAGTAGACCAAGGTGGTCATTTTGAGACATATCTCATCCGATTCTGATGGTGGAATCACTAGGATGCATTTTTCCATAAGAAGAGGGGCACATTCCCCCAAGGGTATCCATCCGGGGTCCAGATTAATTAGCAGAGGGGTCCGACAAATACCATTACTGAGGAATAGAGAAAGGCACATAATTTGGGATAGTTTCCAGGCCATTCCGAGAAGTATAGCTCCCAGGGAGAACTTTCCAGACTTCCAGCAGTTACCGTTAGAGTTGCCATAGTCCCAGCACATCCATTGATTCCGTAGTGTTCCCATATTCTGGGTATTATCTTTTAGTTGCTTATTTGTTTTCCAGCTAAGATCCTTTGTCTGTTGATCTAGTCGAGTATTTCATTTTATTCAACCGCATTCAGCCATTTTGTAATCCACAGAGATATCATAATACAAACTTTGCAGTCCTTTGTCACATTTATTATTTGTATCATCATTTATATGTTGTAAACCATTGATCCTACACACACATTAGCAGTGTTTCCTAGACTATCCAAGTCAGGAATATTACAACATATCAGTGATAAAGAGGCAACATACCAAAGAAGCATATTAATGTTGTATATCAGCAATAGAGGTTGCATATCAGAGGCGTATATCAACAGTGTATCATTGTTGTGTATTAACAATAGAGGCAGCATATCAGAAGTGTTATTCAACAAGGTCTCTTAGGTATTTGTCAGGTCAAAGTCATCTTGGCAAGCTCTTTATGAGAAGAAAATTCATGGTGGATATTTGTAAGTGATCTTACATTATTAATGCAATAAAGGAATATCATTTTTTGGGGTTTTCTCCCTGTACAGGGTTTCCCTGGGGTATATGTGTTGTTGATGTGCATGCTCACTTATCTACATATTCATTTCTATTTGGTTATGATTTGGTATTGTTGAAGTGTATGAAGCTGGAATCAAAGTGTTGAACAAAATGAAAGAATTAATCTGCATAAGAAATCAATCTCAAAATTTAACATGGTATCAAAGCTTAGGGTGTGTTAAACGTGTTGAAGTGCAACAGCATGTACACACAGATCCAAGCTAGCTTGATTAAGTTTCCAGTGTGAATTCCATGGCATCCTCCATTTCAGTCAGGGTCGAGGATAGGCTCAAAGGAGCTACCAACTTCAATGTGTGGAAGCTCTAGATAACAAATATATTGCAGGAGCATGATCTTGAGCAGTATGTGGCCACAGTGGTGGAGGAACCCACGAATAATGTAGGAAGAAAGGCCTTTAGGAAGAGTCAAGAAAATGCAAAGAGAAGCATCTTTGACTCAGTCAAAGACAATATAATGCATGCAATGACTTCATTAATGACTACCAAGGATTGTATGGATATCTTGGTGAATCTGTATGAGAAACAGGATCCAAGTCAGAAGAGGACACTTAATCACAAGCTTAAGTATTTGAAGATGGAGAAAGGTGAATCAGTGGCATCTTTTTTTTCCAGGATAGCCTAGATCAGAGATCATATTTTGGTCACAGGGGTGACAGTGGATGATGATGATTTAGTGCACGCCATTTTTTACGGTCTTCCTTCGTCATGGAAGACCTTCTTATCCAGTGTAAGTGGGAGAGAGATTCAGACCATGTTTGAGAGGTTATGGCATGATTTCCCCCAGGAGGAGATTCACATAGCTACCAGGAGCGAGCCAATGAAAAAAGAGCACTCAAATTTAGCATCAAGATTCAAGGGAAAGAAGAAAGGCTCTTTCCAGAAAGGCTCTCAGAGGAATCCAAAATCCAAAGGTACATTCAAAGGAAAGAATATTGATACATCTAAGATTAAATTATTTAGTTGTAATAAGTTGGGTCATTTTGATCAATATTGTTGGTTTAGAAAGAAATATTCAAGGAAAGGGAAACATCATGCCTCAGTGGCTAACGATGATGAATCCAAAAGAAATCGGAAAAGTCCTTCTAATGAGAAAGAAAACAGAAAATAATATTACTCGATTTTTTCCTTATCCAATTCAGTTTTCATGGGGCCGAAAACTTGGTTAGTAGACAGTGGTGTATCATATCACATGACAGGGTACAAGGAGATCCTCTCATATTTCGAGACAAAATCTTTTGTAGAGCATGTTGAGCTTGGGGATAATAAATGTTACAATATAGAGGGAGTAGGCTCTATCTCCTTCAGATTGGAATCTGGGGCTAGGCTTCATGTTGATGAAGTATTATATGTTCCAGGGCTCAAGAAGAATCTACTATCAGTTGAAACCCTTGAGGACAAGGGATATTGGGTGATCTTCAAGGATAGGAAGGCACTACTATGGGCTAAAGGTAGCCACTTAAGTACAACAGAATGCATTGGAACTCACAGTGGAGGACTATAAATCGTGTCAAGACAGTCAGTTCAGGCATTGGCTCATGATCTGACTATCTCCAACAAGTTCTGGAACATAAGACGTGGACATCTTCATTACAAATCTCTTCCAAATCTATAGAACATGGTATGTGTCATGCCCTCTATTTATCTTAGTAAAAATTAAATTTGTAAGGGATGCATGCTAGGTAAAAATATAAAGAAAGCATTTCCTAGTAGTGACAATAGAGCTCAGGGCATCTTAGATCTAGTTCAGTTTGATGTATGTGGTCCCATGTCATCTTCCTCACTTAGTGGTTGCTTGTATTATGTCATTTTTATTGATGATTACTCAAGAAAATGTTGGACATACTTTCTTAAAGCTAAAAGTGACACATTTGATAAATTCAAAGAGTATAAATCCTTTATTGAAAAGCAAATAGGGAAACACATCAAAATCCTTAGAACAGCCAATTGAGGAGATTTTGAATCTCTTTAGTTTGAGGATTTCTGCAAGTCAGCAGGAATCAAGAGACAGTTGACTGTGCCATATAACCCTTAGCAAAATGTAGTTGCTGAGAGGAAAAACGGGACAATTTGTGAGGCAGCGAAAACAATGATGTTTGACCAAGATCTAGCAAATTCTTTATGGGTAGAAGCTACCTCCACTATCATTTATATTCATAATAGGTTTCCACATGCTATCTTGAAGGACAAAACTCTTGAAGAGGTCTTCTAAGGAATCAAACCTGAAGTAGGGCATCTAAGGATATTTGGGTGTCATGTGTATATTCATGTCCCTAAGGAAAATAGGACAAAGATGGAACCCTCAAGAAAGAAAGGGGTTTTTGTGGGGTATAATGAGAACTCCAAGGATTACAGGATTTATGTACCAGGTCAAAGGAAAATAGAGGTAAGTAGAGATGTGACTTTCCATGAGGAAGCCACATTTAAGAAATCCAAAGAGCTTTAGCAGGATTCAGAAGCAGTTCAACCAACTTCACCCTCTTCTGAAAATGAAGAGTCAGATGATCAGAGGGAGGAACCTCATGAAGGTCCAAGTAATGAGCCCCTAGAACCTGCAAAAGTGTTATAAAGAAATCTTTAATAACCTCCAACCAAAAGGAATCCAGGGTGGCTTAAAGAAATAGTGCAGGAAGTAGAAAGGATAGATTCTCCCAAAGGAACTTTCAGGGAAAGGAAGAGGCCTCATAGGTTTGGAGGCTATGTTGCACTGATGAGCAAAATTAGTGATGCCGAACCTTATTCATTTGAAGAAGTAGATAAATTACAAGTATGGAAGGATTCCATTCTTGAGGAATATAGGTCTATTATAAAGAACAATGTTTGGGACATTGTGCCAAGGCCAAAAGACAAATTAGTGGTTTCTTCCAAATGGATCTATAAGATCAAACATGCATCTAATGGAAGTGTGGAAAAGTTCAAAGAAATATTTGTAGCCAGATGCTTCACTCAGAAATAAGGAATAGACTATGAAGAGACTTTTTCCCCTTTATCCAGGTATACCTCCATTCGAACTATTATTACTTTATCTCCCGTTCTTGGTTGGAAGCTACATCAGATGGATGTAAAAACAACATTCTTGAATGGAAAGATTGAACAGGAGGTGTTTTTGGAACAACTAGATGGTTTTGTACTGCATAACAAGGGAACTCATGTATGCGAGCCAAGGAAGGCCTTGTATGGTCTTAAGCAGGCTCCTAGAGTTTGGTATGATAGGATTTATGGCTTTCTTAAAAGCCTGGGATTTCAGAAAAGTGATGTTGATGCAAATCTGTACTTCAAGGTAAGAGGTAATCAACCTGTTATACTAATCCTATATTTTTATGATCTCTTTATAACAAGATATGAAGGGATAATAGCCTAGTGTAAGAAGGATCTAACCTTAGAATTTGATATGAAAGACTTAGGCTTGATGCATTACTTCCTAGGATTGGAAGAATGGCAAAGAAAGGGAGAGATATTTCTGGCACAAGGAAAACACACAGTGGATGTACTAAAGAGGTTTGGTATGATGGATTGCAAATCCATGTCTACTTTAATGATTACCAACCTGAGGAAGCTGTATGATTCTAATACAGGTTCAGATTTGGTGGATCTCACCATGTATAGGTAGTTGATTGGATCATTGATGTACATGATCCACACTAAGCCAGATATATGATATGAAGTGATTGCAATGAGTCAGTTCATGAATGAACCAAGATAGAGACATTGGGTGGCAGCAAAGCACATCTTGAGATATCTCAAATGGACCATTACTTATGGTCTGAGATATACATCTAGTGGTGGTTTATTTTTGCATGGGTATGCAGATGTTGACTGGGCAAGAAGCCCAGTGGATCAGAAGAGTACTTCTGGATACTGCTTCAGTTTAGGATCCATTATGATCTCTTGGTCAAGCCAGAAGAAGGTATCCATTCCACAGATTACAGCAGATGTTGAGTACATTGCAACAAGTGATGCTAGGAAGGAAGCAGTATGGCTCAAAAAAATGGTTTTTGGGTTGTTTGGAGACAAGCTCGAGACGACGATGGTTCATTGTGATAATCGAAGTTGCATAAAATTGACAGAGAACCCCGTATTTCACGATAGGTCAAAACATATTGACATGAGGTACCACTACATCCAATACTTGGTCCAGAGCAAGACTGTAAAGTTACAGTTCATAGCCACGAGTGAGCAGGTGGTTGATATCCTGACTAAGCCTCTAACCTTGATACAGTTTGTGCAACTGAGAGGCAAGGTTGGTGTGGCTGCGAATGACTCCCTCGCTGAGAGGGAGTGTTAAATTTGGCAACATCGACAGTCATTCTCCAATGAGATTCCATATGGGCCACCCTGAGGCTAGCCAAGGAGATTTGGAGAATCAACTAGTCTTGTGAGGTATTGACAAAATCCAGGGGGAACGTACAACCTCTGTGAGTCAAACAAAAAGTCAGGACGAACGAGATGCTATGTGAGTCTAATGAAAAATTCAAGGGGAATGTAAAACCTCTGTGAGCATAGAAAGTCTAGTGCAAAAGTGATGGGGAACGTACAAAATCTATGAGCATAGAAAGACTAGTGAAAAAGTTAGGGGGAACGTACAACCTCTGTGAGCCTAGTCAAGCCTTGTGAGCCATGAGAAAAAGTCAAGGCACCTAGAAAAATTTAGGTTGAATATCAAATTCATATGAGCTAGAAACAAACGATATTCCTAAATATTGAAAATGATATAAATGTATTGATCTATTGCATTTCCATGTGTAACATTATCCACCATGAAGAGAATTTTGAATTGCCTTGTAAAGAGTCGAGTTGTAATTGAAGTCTCAAGTCTAGTTCTATTTTCGAACCAAAGTGTAATATTGAGTTGTAACTGAAGTCTTAAGTCTAGTTCTATTTTTGAACTAAAGTGTAATGTTGAGTTGCAACTGAAGTATCAATTCTAGTTCTATTTTCGAACTAAAGTGTAATGTTGAGTTGCAACTGAAGGATCAAGTCTAGTTTTATTTTCGAACTAAAGTGTAATGCTGAGTTGTAACTAAAGTCTCAAGTCTAGTTCTATTTTCGAACTAAAGTGTAATGTTGAGTTGTAACTGAAGTCTCAAGTCTAGTTCTATTTTCAAACTAAAGTATACCAGTCTCAAGTCTAGTTCTATTTTCGAACTAAAGTGTAATGATGAGTTGTAACTGAAGTCTCAAGTCTACTTCTATTTTCAAACTAAAGTATATCAGTCTCAAGTATAGTTCTAAGTTCGAACTAAAGTATGAAGCTGAGTTATGATTAAAGAATGCAAACATGTTACTATTTCAAGTCTCTCCTCTTCTCCTCTTCAGCCTATATAAGAAGAGTTCGACCCCTGTCTTCAAAACAGTTTGATATGAAGGTTAAGGGTGAAGCAATAGAGGCGCATATCAGTGATAAAGAAGAAGCATACCAAAGAAGCATATCAGTGATGTATATCATCAATAGTGGATACATATCAGAGGCGTATATCAACAACATATCAGTGATGTGTATCAACAATAGAGGCAGCATATCAAAGGTGTATTTCAGCAAGGTCTCTTAGGTCTTTGTTAGGTCAGAGTCATCTTGGCAAGATCTTTAAGAGAAAAACATTCATGGTGGATATTTGTAAGTGATCTTACATTATTAATGCAATAAAGGAATATCGTTTGCTGGGGTTTTTCTCCATGTACAAGGTTTCCCTAGGGTATATGTGTTGTTGATGTGCATGCTTACTTATCTACATAGTCATTGTTATTCGGTTATGATTTGGTATTGTTGAAGTGTATTAAGATGGAATCAAAGTGTCGAAGAAAATAAAATAATTAATCTGCATAAGAAATCGAGCTCAAAATTTAACAATGTGGACCACCTTTGATGGAATTTTGCAATTTTCTTGGAGTTTGCATTAATTGTAAAAGTATGTGGTTGTTGTGGATCACTATTTTCTTTTCTAAAATATAATTCTTCAATTTTTGTCATGCATAGACATTGAACTAAAGCTCCTTATCACATCTGGGATGTTTGTGATTCAAATGGTTTTTGCAGATATCGAAAAATGAGGATTAACTCTAAGTAGAAGTAATGATGCAAATCCTTAAATGACTTTTTTTTCCCCTCCTCATCAAGCTTGGCAATGGATCCACCCTTAATCAACTAGATCAAGGGGCAAGCAATATGGGATAACCCCAACATGAACATGTGGGAAACATTTGTGAGGCTCAACATGCTATGAAACTTTGTTAGTTCCTTAGGGATCACCCTATCATGAACGATTTGGATCTTTGTTGGAGTCACATGCACACCATGGTCCTTCACAATGTATCCTTGATAATGAATTATCTTGATCTTGAATGAGAACTTTTCCAAGTTGACATATAACATGTATTTTCATAGTGCGTCTAGTACTTGTTAATTGTGTTTCAAATGCTTTTCCAAATTTTCGTGATTCTTTGATATTTACACTTTAAATTTTTGGTATTAACACTTTAAAGTTTTACTTTAAAACTCTTTTTTTAATATTTCAACTTTAAAGTGTTAACTCAAAAAGTTAGACATTTCAAAAATTTTAAATACATAATTTATCTCCAAAAAAATTCATATACCATATCTGAAAATTGTTTTAACTATGCAAATGGTTCACCTTTTCCTTGAAAAGTAGTTATTTGATATTGATGATGCTTCCTTAAAAAAGTTATTTGATCTTGATGATGCTTGAACTTTTAAAAATAGCTTATTTATTATTTATTATTTCATAATAATTTTATTGATATTTGGTAATTGTTATTTCATAATTTTTATGTTATACAATTTTAACTCGACACTCTTTTTTATCATTTTCTTAGTTGAATTTATTTATGATGAATAAAATATTCACTGAAAACTTTAAATGCTTTAAAAGTTCACACAATTCAATTAAAAAAATCAAACATCATCATAACTCATTATGAAAACCTACATAGTAAATTATTTGATATATTTATGATATTATAATAGGATTATAATAGGAAGATTTATGTCGTGCCTCTCGTAGTTAACTAAAGA